>JAGJRP010000209.1:0-66637 GCA_022832235.1 Lepidurus couesii | reverse complement strand
AGGCCGGCTTTAAAGCTGGAGACGGTCAAGGTCAAAGCCGGCTTCAAAGCTGGCTTTGCCAAAGCCGGCTTTCGGGATCCCTAAATTCCTACAGTGCGTGTGCTTCCAATTAAAGTTTCCATCCAAGTAGGCGAGTGTTTAATTTCTCACAATATTCTCTCTTTTAAGAAATAGAAATACAAAATCAACGGTGTTGCTATGGAGACATTGTTCACAAAAGGAGCTTATCTATTTCAAGCTTTATTTTATAAACTATTTTGTACCTTATTCGTTCATAGTTACCTGCCTTCACACAATCTGCAGCAAAATGCACAGTAAGTCGTAATTGTTTACTCTCCTCTCTAAAGCGTCTTAAGCCTAGGAAGTCTAGAAAAACAAAAAATGCTTGTTTTGATGCTCGACTTTTATGTAAGAATACTCGCCAGTTGCTGACGCCGGAAAAAAACTGCCAGATAAAAAACAAACTTTTTTCTTTACTTATGTGAGCATCTTATATTGAAATGTTTGTTCTCTGTGCCTTAAGTCTACGACTGGAAAACAAGCCAGCGACATAATATTACGGGAGAAGTAAATCCCTTGATGCAAAATCGTCAATACCCGTATGCTGAAATACAATAAAGCACATACATTTAGGTCACTACAGTGAACAGTTAACGATCTTTTAGATAGCTTGAATGCAGTTGTAATTTAAAAAAATCTTAAAACGAGATTGCTGCAAGATTATTTTCCTGCAAAAAAGATTAATTCGATTCTTTTTCGATTAAAGGTCCAAAGGCAGTCTTTTTTAGAAAACTGTCTAATTTATAAGGAAGAGGAAAAGAGGCCGCGTGAATTATTACTGTACGCCATTTCTACCCTTCTGAAAGAGTTTACGGGGATTACATCTCAATAGAGGAGCAAATCTTTGTAGGAAATATACAAACCTTTTTGACCAGCTTTTATATCAACAGAAATGCATTTTTTATTCCTCTTGTTAACAACAAAATTTCGTGCAGTAGATAAAAACCGTTCTTCTCTTTACTCGGGATTACTACGTTTCTTACAATTGGAGTTGGATTTTTTTCCCTTTTTTTATTTATTTAAAGCTACGATGGTAAATCCTTTTCTCTGAAACGACAAACCTTGATGTAGGGTTTCTAATTGAATACATTAAAACATTGGAAGGGTGATGGTGGCTGGTGGAATAGATCTTGGAATCGAAGAAATGCAGGTTATTTCTGCATTATATTTTAAAACTCTACATCTATGTGGGAAAAGAATTTCTAGAAGCGCGGAATCTTAGTATACGCGTGCATCACTCACCGTTTTTATGATGCAAATTTTTTTCGTAACAAAGGGAGATGAGTTTTTCACGAACTCGGTCACCAAATGGCGAGCCTTCCGATGTATACAAGAACGCTTCCCATGCATGATATTGCTTTTTTCATTCCTTTTCTTTCCTCGACTTGTGCTCGTGTGGGAAACATTCAGTTTACATATATGGTAACATGTGACTATGGTGTACATATATTACCATGTCAAATAGTAGCACAAGAAGAAGTTGCTAGAAAAAGGGAAAACAGTTCTTCTCAAATTTAATAAACTCTATAATTTCTTCTTTCAACTCTAAATAATTATATTTTCACTAGGGCAAATAAATTTCTGTAAAACTTCAGTTTACAAATGTCAAATTTAAAGACATTAAATTTACACTAAAATTACCTTCAATTTTCAACGCTTGTTGTAATACGCATTTTAATGTTATTTATCTAATATGCAGTTTTGCGACCGTCAGTTTATTTTCATAATGATTAAGCTTTTCAATTCACTAACATGCCCTGGTTAATTATTTGTATCAGAAATATACCAATTTCCTAAGGCTTTAATCAATGTGTGCTAAGTTCTGCCTCCTTAATTATCTCGTCAAATTATTGTTTTCTTAAGAATAACTTGAAAAGGTTGTTTTAAGAAACAGAAAAAGTTGATAATACAATTTATTTTTCACTTCAGTGATTATTTTTAACTGCTGATCGAATCACGACCGAATTAGTTTTAATTGCGTTTTTATATGCTCCTTTTTATATGGCGTTGTCGCTTTTAAAGCAGGCACACGGCTCTCCCATATGGGGCCGGTCTAGACATGTACCCTATTTCTTGCTTCGTTCGTTTCGGTATAGCTCCAAGGTAGATAGAGCGGAGGAGAGTTATAAAGCATCGAACCGACATAAAAGAGCAAAAGAGTGTTAGTAGCCATGCACCAGCCATGCCCGGGGGCTAGGAGGCCAAAGGAGTGACCGTGTGATATTCGGACCTGATGTTACACAGTTAATAAAGATTAATTTCCAGTACCCGTTTGTTGACCAACAGAGCTTTATTAAGAAAAAATGACTGCATTTCTGTCCAAATTCCCTTACAAAAAACAGATCACAGTACTAGAAATCTGTCCTACGAAATGGTTACAAATATCACGCTATAAACTCGAAGCTTGACCCGCCAAACCAGCTAAAGTCAATACCAGTCAATACTTTCTCTTTCCCAACTCGTTCGTACTGTGGCTAGGGAGTAATTAACAGGGCTGTTTTCCCTGGAAACTATATTAGATCGATGAGCTGGCTGTGGCTGTGAGTCAAATTTAGTGTACGACACGCCTCTTACTTGAGATGAAAACCCACTTAAAGATACATACGACTTCTTGGAAAAAATCGCACGGCTGCAGGGTTCAAGATGCGTTGGTGGCCTCCATTTATACAGAAGCACGAAAGATACTTTGCTCATTCATTTTACTATGCTAAACTGTAATTCAGTTGTGTGTGTTTTCCCCAACTGCTATATATTGGCAACAAAATTCCATGTTCGGCAAGTGTATGCTCTGTCTGACCTTGTACCACAAGGCGTCCTGAAGTATGCTTACAAAGATAACCATAGTAAGTATTGTGGTTAAAAGTATACCATTGGTTTGCTTGGATCTATTTCCGCACGTTTCGTAACCTGGAAAGAAAGAGTTAAATCACTTTAACGAACGTTGACTTACTACCGCAAAAAGCTTGCAATACGTTTTCTGGACCCTTGTACGGTACGTACCGGCCCCAGGAAATGAAACGGTACATCTTGTTCTTTGGGTTTGTCTTGACTTGCAGAACTACGTGAGCTAGAAAGGCTCCGTCAAGCATGCTTTATAGAATATTTGTCCGAGACGTATGGGTCAGTTTACTTGGCTTCCCAGCTAACGTACATAGAAGTAGAGCCTTTCTGCGGATCAAGCGATTTCTGCGCTAGTCGGGTGAACAAACGTCCGTGGCATCTGAATCCATTATGCATGACGCGCAAGGGATATGCACCCATAACCATGTCACACTCTTAAATCCCACATGAACCCTAATGTGTGTCCTCTTCAAGCTATTCCCCTTTTTCCTCCTTTTTTCTAATGGGATAAGGCATTCAGCAGCACAGACAGATCATTCTTTCACTTCACTTCATGAAACCAAAGAGGAACTCATTTCCATAGCCTGAGTCGAAAAGAAAACACGTTTCAGATTGAGAAAATAAAAACGAAAGATTTTGCTCATTAGGTGAAGTGAAACTCGAGTCAAGAACAGAGACTCGATGTTACTAGTAAATTCAAATACAAATCCTGAGAACAGGGTTATGACGCTATCAACAGGAATGCTTGCCAACTTCTTGGAACTTTTCGTTACCATGGTGCACCCTTAACTTAACACGGACTCATTTTGTTAGAATACTGTACGTGGGATAGACCGTCAAACGCGTATGTTCGTACTTAGTCTTCAAAAGTCTGAAGTATTCATTCGATTCCATAGTTATTTGGTCAGGCATTTGCAGCTTTAAGTATTGTATTTAGCAATTATTTGTAATACAGTTAAGTACTCGTCTTACAATTCTTAGCAATTTGTGCTCTTTTAGTAAACATTAATTTCTGATTAATTTCTAATCTTAAGCATAAACATGATTTATTCTTTAACCTTTAACAATTCGAATACGTACGACAACAACTCTCCACAATTCTAACGTGTTCAATAATTCTTATATAATACAATTAATTAAGTTTCGAAGTCTTTGAAGCTCGAAGGAAATCAATTTCTGCTGCCACACCTGTGTGATTTACCTATAGTTCGAAATGAGAATCTGTGTCAATACCTCTGTTGTCTGCCTGCTTTTCTTTTCTTACTGTTCGATCCAAAGTTGTGCTGTATGTCCTAACTTTTGCGAGTCGATGTAAGAAAAAACCCTCGTAGACTACACTATAACTAATATTGGCTCGATGATAATGCAATCCTAGCCTACTAAAATCGAGAGACAGACCCAGAGAGCATAACATGTATACATTCTGCTGGAGTACAATATAAAGAGAGTACTAACATGCCAGAAAGGAAAAGAAAAAGCCTCTCCTACAACTTCCGAATGCGAGTTCCACACACCAGCAGGCCTCCGGTATATATATCTAAGGTTCCTTGGGGCTTCGCACGGAGAGAGGCGGTTTGGAAGCTGCGGGACTCGAGGAGGATCAATAAAACGTCTCGTAGTTCTCCCGGTGCTCCACGCAATGGCACGAATGAAGGCAAGCAAACGGCAAATGGGTGTAGTCGTACTTTTGCCACCCTTATATGTGTTCTTAATGGGATAGGATAGAGTGGCGGAGGCACAAAAGCGAGAGCTGTGTACACCAAATCCATAATCGTATTCCAGCATTGCAGCATAGTATTGCTGCCAAGTAGGGGGCGCCGTTTTCGCTCCGGCATCGGCAATTACTTCTTTTTCTACAATTAATGGACGAGCAAGTTTTTTAGTCCATGGAGGAAAAGCAAGTTTTCTGGTCGAGAGCACTTGCGTGGTTCAAAATGATCGTTATAGCCTTTCTCGCAAAGAAATCTTATGATAAGACACAAAAACTTGAAACACGTGCACAGACATCACGCACACGTATCTAGCCAGGTTTCAAGCCAACTCATTGGTACAAAGGGACATTTCTTGGATCGAACTTTCTTTTGGATCTATAAAGTCTACTGTTCGACTCACTTTAAACGCAGACTGAAAATACGATTCGTGTGATTACACGGGGTGAGGGAATTAATGTAAAATCGTTCCTATGGCTTCATTAGGGCTTCAACATTATTAGCTATAAATCCAAATGTTGGAAATGCTAATAAATGGGGGACCAGTGTGAGGTTGGGGGGAGTGGGAAGCATACCTAATGCGATTGCTAATGCGATCTTTTGGGCTAGGGTCTATATGGCGAAAGGAAACGGATTTTCTGGGTCATGCTGTGCTTGCAGGAAATTTCTTGAATACGCATTAGCGTGCCGAAAACTGCTCTAAAACTGGTTTTATCTACTTTTTCCACTTAAATCAAGCAGTTATTTTTCTAGTTAATTTATAAGAAGAGCAATATTTCCTGCACCCTACACTTGTATGTGCCACGCCCTAATTGTTTTCATTATTCGGGACATATTTGGTTAATAACTCCTTAACGTTAAAATATTTATATTTAAGAAATTTTCTGCAAATAAGAAATAACTTAGTTACATACAGTAGAAGATAAAGCAATTGGTTTGTTTTTCGCCCATATGAATTTGAATTACAAAAGTGTAATTATAACGTTGAATAAATTCAACGATTTTGCTGTTTAAGTCTGATTAGTTAGTGCAATTACCTTAACAAATCTTACGAAATCAGTAATCGAGAGGTTTTCTTCCAGTTATGTCTTTATCGCTGATGGTGCAATGAATATTTTTAGCAAGAGAAGAAAGAACGGGGAATCGACTATTTTTTAGAGTTACTTTTGTGCCAGCATCCCACCAATGTCATGTGTCAAGAACCGTCTTAACTTAGACGACTCAGAGCGACTCAAGCATACATCGGAGAAGCGAAAGACATTTTGCATCCAAGCTTGGTCGAATAATTTTTTTCTCTTTTTTTTTATTTTCTCCAACTCTGTAGCCTTAAACTGGTCCCTTTTTTTGTTTAATAAATTCTCAGCTTAAAGGGTTTTGTGTAAGAAGTGTGAGAATAAAAGGAATATCTTTTAGGCTGTTGTCAACCGAGAGAAGAATAGAATGGGTTGAGCCAACGATTTCCATGTATATGGGAGGTAGAAATGAAAAAGCGAGAAAAAAAGGGTGAATCTTCCGGCAAGTGAATGAGTTAAACTTGGGTCCCCACCTAAACGGAAATTAAAAAACGGAAGAACAAAAAAACCACTTGGCACTATATGGCTTGCGTCTGGGTTTTGGAGGTTTCTAAGCGGCGCCGCCTGCAGCCACCGTTTCAAAACTTCCCCAAATGTTGGCGATTGTGTGTTGTGTGGCGTTGCTCCTTCTGCTGCTACCTCTTTTCTTTTCTCCTCCCCAGGGAACACTCGAAATCGCAATCAAGCGTGTCATAAAACCCAGCTAACCTCCCGAAATGAAGGAGAGAACTTAAGCACTTTTGCGCTGACTGATGGATCATGTCTGTGTCATGAACGACCGTGTGGGACTTTTTCTTCCACGACGTGGAACATTCCACGCACTCTTTTCGGCCCGCAAACTTGCCGACTCCGCTATTAATCTTGATAACTAATGGACGAGATTGTCCCCAGCCATGAAATTATCGTGTCGGGGGAACAAAATACCCAGTGCTGTTCCTTTAGTCAGTACTAGACAGTGAGAGATTATGTTTACAGAGACCAAATTTCTGTCTCGACACACTTTGACTGTTCTCTTTCTCTTTCGTCTTGGAGCCGGAAAGAGTAAGATGCATAGGTCAGCGGAGGATGTTCCGTCACATTTAGGCTTCTTGAAGGGTTGCATGTCGTGTCCATTCCTCTTAGTTATTTAGCTTTGTGCATTGTGCTGATGAATTAGGAAGACCTGACAAATCAGACGCTCGCTGGTCGCATTTTCACAACTTTAGACGCGGTCATAACCTTATTCCCAAACCCACATAAAGAAAAGCAAAAAAAAAAAATCGAAACTGACCGACTTCTCGGTGGTTAGTTTCTTATTAAACTAGCAGTATTATTGATTAAACCAATACGTGAATTCGACTTTAAACGGAGTTCAGAAGACTTGGAGTTATTTTTTGTGGAAGAATAGTGAGGACACCTGCCGGAAGTAATTAGCGTCTGTTGTAGCATCCTAAACGAAGAATGGTTAGAATCTAATAAATACGTACAAGCTTAAGGTATTTTTAGATGTAGTTATTTGTAACTCTGTAAATTAAATATTGTAAGCAGCGTTTTTGCATAAAATGTTAGGCTAATTACTGTTAATATATTTAAAATGGGATAATATTATTTTGCGGTGAAACATACATCTTGTTATGCATCTTCCCGGAAACCGCCATTCCATTTCGCAACCGAATAAACCACATCCGCCATTTTGCGGTTTTCTGCCAACGGAAACTAAGTACGCGTCTACTAGAACTTTAGCCCAGAAAAATATATCTTGATCAGTCAGGAACATAACTTGGTCTGAAAAAGTATGGTGTGGTGCAACCGAAAACGCAAGATTTGCTTCTACTGTAAGTTTTGTTCTTTTTTCAAAGCACAATTATCAGCGTTTCTTGCAGGGACTGTGGCTGGCATCATCACAATAGAAGCATGCATATTTTTTTTCATGCTTCTGTATTTTAACTCTGAAAATGCTCCATATGATGAACGACCGCCAGGGCATTCGGCAACCTCGCACGATGGCCTTCAAGGAGAGGATGCAAATCCGATACCTTCAAACAAACCTACTAACATGGGTCACTTGACGTTTCTTCCTGCAAACCGAGCAAGTATTACGGTAGATTTTAAGAAGCCTGCTGAGTACTCCCAAAATTATATGAACCTGGTTTTAGATGGTAAGTACAGTACAGACCATAACTATTACAAACACTCTTTCTCAGAAAGAGAGTTTGGGAACATATTGAGTATGAAAATACTTCATCCTGTTTTTTTGTTGAAGTGTAGAATACGCTGAATACAAAAGAAAAGCTTGTATAAAGGCTCCCGAATTAAGCTTGGGGGATTGTGATTGGACGACGTATTATGGACTCGACGAAGGCTTTTTTTGTCTAGTAGCTCGATTGGAAGAGGTAATATAAGAAAACCAACTAGTAAATAATACCCAATACTAAATACACTGTTCTTTCAGACGCGAAACTGGATTCCTGATGACTTTTTGCAGACTAACTGGCTTCCACATTACAAAGATGATTTTCTCCCAGTGTCTTGCGAAATCATTGCCCAAAATAAGTCGTATATTGATCGCCATGGAAAACTCCACGAATTCTACTACAGAAAACAACTTACGAGTATGTGGCCAGCCAGCGGCTTTCCTAAGTAAGCGCACTCAGTTTCCAAGTATCCAAAATATTAACAGCCGCATTTGTATTGTACCTAAGAAAATTATTTCCGCTTGGCAAAGCTCCTGGAAACTGCTATCCACCTGTGACAATTAAAGTGGACGATGCTTTTGTTCTCAATTACCAGCATGAGCAAATAAGCGTCGTTTGCGAAATTTGGTCGTATAACTCGAGAACCCTTTCCGCTGCTTCAGTATCTATTAATGTTACTCTCCTGCATCGAGAAGAGGCGGTAAAAGGGGCTCGCAAACCTAAACATTCTCCCACGTTGTTCGAGTCAACACCGACCACCGGAGTCACACTTCCTAGTACAAAGGGTACTCCAAAGGGCACGACTAACATAAAACCAATCGAGTTGCTGTCAGTTCACTTCACCAAAAGTATGCCTCGTACCACTTCCACTTCCACACATGCACGTTCCACCTCCGCCTTTACAAAATCCAGTGTCTCGACTACTGCACTTCCTTTGTCATCTACTGCCACAACAACTTATATGGATTTTACCATGCCATCAGCCACTAGTCACAAAAGGTCACCAGTGACGGGTGGAGCGGAAATTAATAGTGTCAAACCGACTACAAGAACACCGTCATTGACGGAAAAAACAAGTAAACCGACGGACTTAATCTTAAATGTAACCCTCCCTTCACTAGCAACAACAAGGGAAGGAGAATACCACGGAGAAACTAATAGTGGATCAACAAAGAAGGGGAACTTTAACGTCATCTTAACCACGACCGGAAATATACCGGAAAAGTCTAACTTAGGTGACAAATATCAGCAAGCTTTTTTCGTCGAATTCCAAAATCATTCTTCGATTGTGGAAACTTCATCAGTTTCGATTCCCACGGCATCTGCAGTCAATAATATGAATGAAAGTAATTCTTTCTCGCGTATTAAAGCACTGAATTTTACTTCAACGCTTGGAACTTCTTCCGCTTCGTTGGAAACTACTTTGGCTCTTGAAGCTTCGTCCATTCTGTCGGAAAATACTTACCATGCGTTGGATAGTACTTCCAGTACCTTGGAAAATATGTCCAGTACCTTGGAAACTGCATCCAGTACGTTCGAAAGTATTTCCAGTACCTTGAAAACTACGCCCAGTACCTTGCAAACTGTGTCTAGTACCTTGAAAACTACGCCCATTACGTTGGAAACTGCGTCCAGTGCGCTGGAAACTACATCCAGTACGTTGGAAACTACACCCAGTACGTTAGAAGTTACATTATTGGCTCTTGAAACTTCCTCTATTCCATTGGAAACAAGTTCGTTAACGGTTTCCACCACTACAGAAATCCCTATCACCTTTCCAAGTTTTGACCATCCCCCAGATGGTGGTGAAAACTCTCATTACAGCGACGACGATTAGGAAATGTTTAAAATATTGAGCGCCAAAAAAGGACCAGAAAGGTACTTGGTATGTATCAGTACCAGAAAGGTTTGACAGTTCAAGTCTTAAGCCAGGTTTACTTTTATTCATAATATTCCGTCGTATTTATGTGGATATCTTTTTTTTATTATTCATACCAGCGTGAGCATTTGCTATTTGCTGGCTTATACATTGCGAAGCACAAAAGAAAACAATCATTTATGGATGTTGAAATGCGTGGAACGACGCATTGGACGAACGAAGTTTTAAAGAAGGAAACGAGATCGGTGTGGTTTGTGACAAATTCTATATTTGCCCAATTGCGAGGCGAACAAACACAAAAACTAACAAAACACTAAATTTATACGCTACAATGCTTCGACGAATTTCGAAGCAATGTCGGAGTTTTAGAGCAACTTCCACGAATAACTAAAAGTAAACTGAGCTAAGGCGAAAAAGACAGTCTGTTAAATAGTCACAAGTCTTTTGTCTGTTAGATCCATGCGGAAAATGTCTTTCGCACATGTGTCTGCAGTTAGGTTTTTGGGTAACAAATCTTCTCAAGGGGTTCCATGCAAAGGGTACCCCTTGCCTAACTGTCATTCGTCGGAGTCGATTTTCTGCTCAGTTTTACGACATAATAGACCGTCGCTGGACCTCTGGTTCCAGCCTCCACGAGAACAGGCATCAGCCGTTCCCGCTTAGGCATACCAGTTCGATGGTCAAGCGACGGACTGTCATAAAACAAAGGGTAGGTCGTGCAGTCAGGAAAGTGGTCTAACTGTCGCGGGTCGCACATTAAAATGATTATTTAAAGGCAATTCATGCGTTTCGGAGTTATCCCTCCGACATCGACTTGCTTCCGGATTCCATCCGGAACAGATGTCTATGTAATGTTATTGTGTGTATGCGAATGCTGCTTTGTTATTTGAGGAAAATTTTAACACAGAAACATGGGAACTATGAGTATAAAACCTGACAAATTTAGCATTTAACTACGCAGTGCTATATCATAACTAAACTACTCCATCTTTTCTTTGATGATAGAATTATGCAATTCTCTGTCACTTACAAAGGCCGTGAATTTCGACATACCATGCGCGTAGGGATCCAGGAAGCTCCCGCGTGATCACCACGTACTTGCCGGACAGCAGTTGCTCACAAGTGTAGGAGTACGTGATGCTGGTTGTCACGGGTCTCTTTTGTTGGTAACACAAGGAAGTTGGATTTCGCGGGCTCAATAAGCTTGGTAGAACATAGATTGACATATTCTGGTCTTCGTCTGGCTGTCGAACCCTAATGTGATCGATCATGCACGTCGCATTCAAAGTGTACCACCATTCAGGGATGTTACTTAAGCTTTCGCTGGAAGCAAAGCCCGAAGTTGACGTCCTCAATGCGTTGCATGGAGGATAAGCTGTTTTAAAGCTTGTCGCATTGGCTCTGCAGTTGGTTGAGTTCAAAGCTAGGGTCACCATCGGCAAACCCATACCACTGATAGTACAGCTCGACTTACGTTTAACGTAGAGTTTCCCTACGGTCAGGTTTATAGATGATCCGCTTGCCGAGTTGGAAACTATGCCACATCCTGGTTCGGTACCTTAAAGTAAATTGAATTTGGAGCTTTCTAATATTAACTCAGACAAGTACGTATTTTCATTATGAAATGCGGTCTCACTTTTCCATAAAATGGCTTCGCAGTTAGCATGCTGGTTACAAAGGGAAGTACACAGCATTAACGAAAGACTAGGAGGATTCTCTAGGATTGTAAGATTTCTGGGAATTATGGAGCAGACAAACCACTGGATATTGACAGTTAAGCTGTTAACAACTGAGAAGGTAAGTAGAGTCAGCGAAATGGAATTCATTTTTCAAAGGAGTCCCGTTTTTCAGGGGTTAGAGTAGAAGGTTTTGGGGCACAATCCTGGGTCAGACTGAATTCGGAGTACTAGAAATATATCCGATATTTAATCTTATTAGCACGGGTATGACACGTGATCCATTTTGTTCGCTCGATTGTGACTGCTTACAATAGAAAAAAAATGCTGCGGAGAGTTCTCTATTATGCGCATTACTGGTGAGGCATAAAGCAAGTAATTTGCAGTTAATCCAAATAAATGTCATACTTATTTCAGAAATGTCATTAACACATTCTAGTTTTTGATAAATTTGTAAATCCATTCTGCGAAAAGTCTATCTTACTCGTAATTTAGGCGAAGTCATACAATGGGTCTATAAGATTCGTGTTTTGGACCTACGGAATTGATGAATAAATTCCTTGTTTGAATCTTATCCTTGAGCACGGGATTATACAAAAAAAAACTTGTATTCAATGAGTATAGGAAGACTAAAATGGTGACTGCTCAAAAAGTGCCAAATATCCGTATCAAAGAAGCCTGTCTTTCCACGTATTTTATTTCATAATATTCCACAATACAGATATATACGGATTTATACGGATATTATTGTAAAGTTATTGCATGCAAGGATACTGTCTTGATATTCTGAAGAGATGCAAACCGTGCTAGTCTAAAAGAATTTTTTAGCACAAAATCTGAAAGTACACTTCTTGACACTAAACTATACAGTGAATTATAAAAAAACTAACCCTTGTGCAATTGTTTTTCCTTTTTAACACGGTGAAATAACCAAGTCTTTTATTGTAATTAAGGGCACAGCCCATGAATTTCCAAATACCAAAATGAAAGGGATCCAGGACGCTCCCTCGTTATAACGACGAAATTGCCGGACAGTAGTTGCTCACATGTGTACGAATACGTAATGCTAGTTGTTACGGGACTCTTCTGTTGATAACACAAGGATGTCGGATTTCGCGGGCTAGATAAGCTTGGTAGAACATAAATGGACATATTCTGACTGGAGCTTGGCTGGCGAACCAAAATCTTGTCGATCATACACGTCGCATTCAATGTGTACCACCATTCAGGGATGTTACTTAAGCTCTCGCTGGAAGAAAAGCCCCAAAGTGATGTCCTCAATGCATCACATGGAGGATAAGCTTTATTAAAGCTTGTCGCATTGGCTCTGCAGTTATTTGTTGAGTTTAAAGCTAGGGTCACCATCGGCAAACCCATACCACTAATAGTACAGCTGGATTTATTTTTGACAAACAATGTTCCTACCGCCAGATTTAACGCTGAACCGCTTGTCGACTTGGAAACTATTCCGCATTTTGGCTCGGTACCTTAAGTGTAAATTCAATTTAAGGGCTTTTTTAAAACCAATTCGGACAAGTGTTTTCCTTGCTGTCTTACCTTTCCATAAAATGGCTTCGCAATTAACGTGCTGATTACAAAGAGAAGCGCAAAGTATTGGTGACAGACTAGGCCTAATTTCCAGGATTGTAAGATTTTTTGGAGCAAATCCGCAGGCAAACCAATTTGTATTTTCTGTTGAACCGTTAACAGTAAAGAAGCCTAGCCAAGTCAGCAAGAATAACTTCATTTTGCCAAGTCTAGCTTTTAAGCCGAAGTGAACGTTTTGGGATGAGTTTCTGGGTCTGACTAACATCGGATAACTAATGCAATCACAATACCATATCCAATAACACGGATACGACGCGCGATCCATAGATTCTTTCAGCCGTTCAGAAAGGGAAAAAAGCAAAACAAAAGCAATAAAGGTTGGGGACAGTTCTTATTACTTCGCATGCAGGTGCTACAAGGAAGTATAAATCAAATACTTTATTACCGTTCACCCAACAGGTAATATCAAGTTATGCCGTAAGTATATTCCGGATATTGGTAATTTTTTGGTGTATATAGCCTACTGCAAAGCCGAACCTGTATCTTGCTTTAAGGCCACGGTGGAGCCTAGGCGCTTATGGCCAAATTACATTGGAGTTTCGGTGCACGATTTCGCGAATACAGCTTCATTATTNCCACTTATAACATTGGGGGACAGTTGGCCGGAGGCCTAGCGACTTTGCCTATGAGCGCATTCAAAATCGATCCCAGATCTCATAGGGACCGTACCGTGGCCTTTTTTTGAATGCTCAAACAAGTCTGTAGGTGCTTTGGTTAATTTACATGCTCAATCACACAAAAACGACGTTTTCTTCGCGCCATCACGCGACTGCCGGCCTGCCGGGCCGAGATCCGCGCCTGGGAGCCTTTGGGCAAGTTTCGGGTCGGCTTCGCAGTCGAGAGCCCTTCCCCTGGCAATGGGACCGAACGCGGCGGCTCCCACTATGCGGGTAACGCTTCCTACATGGGGTTCAGCCGAGCCCGCAAGTCACGGCGCGAAGAAAAAAGTCATCTTTTTGTAATTTTGTAAAAAGTCATCTGATTTGTAATTTTATATTAATATTGTATTTATGTAATAGAAATCCAACCTGCATGCTACTTCTATTGCTGGTTACATTAAGAAGCATTTCCTCCATTTTTAAATAGATTTTGGGTGTGGAAGCAGCGTGTAAATTAAAGAAGATCCCTTTAATTCAGTGTTGACCACGTGCAAGAAACGAAACAGAATACAGACTCCGCCTATTGGAATTGTTTAACATATATATAGCAAATGCCATCTAACGGCAAAGTAAGTAAAAAATGTCTACGTTATTTGGAAGTGACGCGCTTTAGCGAAAAAAATCCGTTATTTTTTCACTTAAGGCCACGGTATACTTCAAGTAGTTGACTATTTTCCGTCAAAAGATGTCGCTGGCATAGACCCATATATCCTGAGAATGCAGCAACCAAATATACAGCTATGTCTAACTTCTCTCAGAAGAGGCCTGCACACAATAATGAGGGTAAAGGGAAGAAATAAGGAGAACGCCAAAAGGAGTTCCACTACCTACTAAAATAAGATAAATGGTCTTCGAGTTAAAGCAATTCAAAAGGGAATTTTTGAAAGGTAAAATGTCCAGATTTCAGAGGTAATCAGAAAATGCAAAAGGTCGGAATTGGCTGGGCTAGTGCAGCACTTCGCTTGATCTTTGTAAAGAAGTTATTGCATATAAGCTTTATTGGCTGGAGTCAAAGCCTCCTTTAAGCTCAAAATAACCAAGGAATATCCTATTTTTTTTAAGACTTATCATTCGAGGCTCGTAATTATAAAAACGCAAACCGCAGTTTCATAGTAACCTAAACGTCGGAATTTGAATGTGTGCCAGATAAGCGCAATCGGCGTGGCACATAGTCCGGATCACCTCGTACACTCATTGGAAACTTGAGGCGCTCACGTTGTTCTGCCAAAAAACAGCTCATGTCTGAAAGTAGCTCCTCGTTGGTTTTTGCATGCAAATTCCTTTTTTACTGTTGTGGAAAATAAGGTGTGTTGTCAAGTTGACAACACTGTTGTGTTGTTGTATAAATAAGTAATCTATATCAAACGCAGTTGCAATTGAAACTCCAAAATATACGGCGAAGTACTGTAAAAACAAGTTCCTTGTCATCCCTCATGTTTTAAAAGTGACTGCTTTGACCTTGGAGCTTTTCTGGAAGACACCCAGTTCAGTTGCTTAGTTATACTGATTTAGTGAGTGCTGTGCAGCTAATAACTCATTTACCCACGACAACTACCAAGTTTGATTTAAGAAACGGTACTAAAAATGGAAGAGCGGCTGGACAAAATTTTAAATTGGCTTAAATTGACCTTTCTGGTGGACGACGTAACACCAGAGCTTCGGGAATTGTTACTGGAGAAATGTAAGAAGATTCGTGGACACGAATGGGATGGCTCCCCCGATTCGGTAACTTTCCTTAAGGATGCTATTGGAAAGAAGAATTACAAAAGTGCCAGCGGTTCTGTACGGAATAAAATCGACCAAGGAGACATTGAGAATTGGGATCTGACCGCCGTTTCCCATGTCTTACGTTCGTTAAACAGCGAATGGGTTTCGGGAGAAGAAAAAGAGCGGATGGAAGCCGCAGTACAGATAAGAAACCATTTAGCCCATCACCCTTCCAAGGTGATCCCTCAAGAAGAATTCTGCGACAAGTGGCAAACTCTGACTGGCCTTCTGTCGTTCCTTAATGTCCCTACCGCCCGGATTGACGAGATTGTGGAGAAAGTCAAGTTCCGTACTTCCGATCCCTCTTCCGTTTTTTCACCGCGCGTTTTGAATGCCGAAGCAAACAAACTAAAGGATGAAGGCAACACAGCGTTCAACAACGCAGATTATGCGCAAGCTATCGAGAAATTTGATGACGCTCTCAATGTTGTCTCTCTGAAGGAAGCCGAGCGGGCCGTTCTGTTCTCCAATCGTTCTTCTGCCTTCCTCCAGATGGCGAAAGCAAAGCAGGATCAAGAACGGAAGCATTTCGCAAAGCGTGCCGAGAACGACGCGAAAAAAGCGGCCCATTTGCAACCCCTGTGGTTTAAAGCTAATTTTCGTTTGGGTGAGGCATACAAGCTGCTGGAGAAGTATGAGAAGGCTATTACAGCCTATGACGAAGCTCTGAGCTTGGATCCGTCTTTGGAAATTGTGAGGACACGAAGAGACGAATGTCGTCAGGAACTTGGTAAACGACAAAGACGGGACCATATGGATACTATGAATATGCATCCACTGAGCACTGATGCGCGTATAGAACAAATAAGCCAAAGTGACGATGTGAGTGTAGGTATTCGGTATCGTGATGGAATAAATACCACCATAAACTACGAATTGGCAGCAAAACACTTTTCTAGAGCTGCGAGCAAAGGAGATGCTCAAGGAATCTATGAACTGGCACACTTAACCAAAAATGGTCTAGGGGTTAAGAAGGATTATCGTTTGGCTCTTCAACTGTACAAACAAGCTGCAGAGATGCCGCCTTTCTTATCCGATGGGGGGATAAGCGAGGGCGTCCGTAATGCTATGCACAACATTGCATTGATGTACGACGAAGGTGTTGGTGTCGAGATGAGCCTTGTTACGGTAATAAGATATTCCTTGCATGTAACTTGTATGTAACACATAACTTAATAACATCCAATGCATTTAAGGTCCATTACCAACGTATTGGACATGTAGGTCATTCTTAGTTCAAGTCAAAATTAATTATGGCTAGTGCGTCTATATATAGCCTACGCAGGCTACGCATGTGAAAGAATTAGCATTACAATGAAACCTCTTTTTAGGCTTTCAAATGGTACAAGCTCGCTGCTGATCTGGGGTACGGTCCGTCCGCCAACAATCTCGCTTGGATGTACGAGACTGGGAAGGGAGTACCTGAGCAAGATTCAGAGAAAGCTGTACAGTACTGGAAACTGGCAGCTCACGGCAAAATTACACGTGCAATGCGTTCTTTGGCTGATCATTATCTGAAAACTAGAGACGCTGGACAAGCTCGGAATTGGTTCAAATTTGCTGTTGAAGGAGGGGAAATCGAAGCTATGTCCATTCAACAAGAATTCGAAGCCGCATGCAAAGCAATAGAAGAAGAGCAGGAGCCCAGTTTTCCATATGTGGAAAAGTGGGAAAAGGAAAATAATCTTTCTTCGAGCAACTTGTCTGGCAAAGGTAGACTTTACAGATTCTTATATAGTAACCACCCCGACATGCATAAGTGTATGGAGCAAATTGATCACATTTACCGTCGAAGTATTGCCGTATCTCCATCAGTTCCCAAAAAGGTTTATAAGTACGACTATAAAGTAATAGCAGAAAACGCTTCCCAAGGTCGAGTCTATGCTCAGCAGGTCCTCAGAGCAATGGACCATTGTGCGTCAGCATTCAAATGGCTCACTCGCTATGAAACATCTAAAGACGCAAGTTTGGGTGATTTTGTAATAGCAGAAGCAGCACATTGCTTTGAAACAGCGGCATACGTTTTCGCGGTCCCGGAGGAACACACAACTTTACTGACGTCATTAGTGAAGAAAAAGCTGGCCAACTTGAAAGGGCAAACTTGCGAAATGGATTGTTACGCGAGACAATGCTACGCGTACTTACAGTTATCGTCCTATGCAGAAAACGTCAAATTCCTAGAAAAGTGCGTTGATAGATACCCGAAAGTTCCGTATTTCTACGATGCTTTAGCCTCCGTGCATGTCTTTCTCAAAACATACGATGAAGGCTTCAAAGTAGCGCAAAAGGCTTTGGATTTGTTTCCTGATAACTATGAACTGATGTACTCCAAAGCTGCTTTGGCAAAGTTGGCCTCTGACGGAAGGCAAGGCATGCAGAACGTAATACATTGCTATGAGGCATTTCTTCAACATGCGCCGTCAGATCATCGAAAAGTCCCAGAATCGTACTACTCCATGGCTCAAATCACTCTGCAAGAAAGTTTGAAGAAAAACATTCGTCCAATTGACGAAGCTGTAATAACGTACTATGAAAAAGGATTGGAGAGTGAGAAGCAATTACTGCCTTGTTTCCTTCCTTACGAAGACAATTCGACAACTAAAGGCTTGGTTGGTTCGTTTCTTGAAATACTAAAGGCAAAAAATTCTAAAGAGAAATTTAATCTTTCTGGGAAATCTGCGCATAATATCAAAGAGAGCCCCATGCGCAAGATGAGTAGACTGACGGATCCAGTTCGAGTGCAGACTATCCTTGATCATCGAAAATTAATTTGCGCTACCCAAAGTATTGTTTTCAATTCAGCTATCGCAATCACAAGTACTACTACTCCCCGTTACGCGCAATGTTCTCCTCCTACTCTGGCTGGCTTAAAGGCTGTCACTCTATCGGAAATGAATCCTATCGTGGATAAAGTGTATGAAGGTCATGTCATTGATGTGACTGTTATTGACGACCCCGGAACACCCATGCCTTCAGTTCCCGTTGTTTTAGAAGACACTAGAGGGGATGTACTCCGTGGATTCTTTTACAATGTAGAAGGGGACCAGAGGATCAAGTACGGCGCCAAAATTTCCATTGTGCATCCTTACATGAGGATTGGCGCGAACGATCAAAAACCTGGAATTCGCGTTGACGATCCCAAATCGCTCATCTTCCACGAAGAAGACCCCAGTGTGCGCCGTTGCCGGTATTGCGGCGAAAAGAACGCCAAGTTTTCTTGCACGCTTTGCAAGAAAGCTGACTACTGCTCCAAAGAGTGTCAAACTAATGATTCGAAGATTTTGCAACATAAGCTTATATGCGATGTTGCGATCTGAAATCAACGAAAGCCCGGCCTAACAAAGTTTTGACTGTGTAACCAGGACTATTTACTATCGTTAGAAGAGTCACTGCTTATTTTGCCATGTATTCACTTAATTCTATATTTAACCAAGCTTGGTCCGAGCAATACATATACGTGCGCTTGATGGCACGAAAAAGTATTTTTTTTTTATTGAGCACGTAAATTAACCCAAGTACCTACAGACTTGTTTGAGCATTATAAAGGAAGATACTGGTGTGGTGCAGTCCCTAATGAATAAGAAGGTCGGATTTTGGCGCTCATAGGTAAAGACGCTAGGCCTCTGGCCAACTGTCCCCCAATGTTATAACCATAGGAAAATTTGACATTTTTTAGTAAACGGGCTTCACTTATTCGGCTAAATAATTAATTACTCTGTTCTCTTCCGATATTTTCATTTACGGCTGCGGTACGTTCTTTTCCGGCTGCGATCGGTTCTTCGACTGCGGTACGTTTTTCTTCGTTTGTTGTACATTCTTCTGCGATATATTCTCCTGATGCGATCCACTCTTTTGCGACTGAGATACGTTTTTCTGTATTTGCGTCACACTCTTTTTCAGTTTCGATAATTTTTCTTCGTCTGCGACGCATTCTTCTCCAGTTGCGATCAGTTTTTTAAAGTCAGTGGTACCTCCTTTTCCACCTGCGGTACGTTTACATTCTTTTGCCTTAGATTTTTTTACTTGTGGTTTCTCGACTTTCTCCTCAGTCTGGGCGTTAAAGACATTAAAGAACGACAGAATGTCAATCAGTTTTTGCCGCATCTCACGGAATTCTTTTTGAAGGATCACTTTGGAGTAGTGGTGGAATAGTTTGTTCCTTATTTCAACTGCGGCTTCCATCAATTTTTTTTCTTCCAGCGAAATCCATTCGCTGTTTAGCGGACGTAAGACATAGGAAACGATAGTCAGATCCCAATTATCGATGTCTCCTTTATCAAGTATATCTCGCACAGGACGAGACTGGCGTTTTTGACCGCCTTCTCTCCCATAGCTTTTTTAAGGACATTTACCGACTCGCGGGGGCCGGCCCATTCGCAACCTCCCATCTTCTTCCATCTTTCCAATAACAATTTCTGAAATTCCCGTGTTGCGTTGTCCATCAATGAGGACAATTTAAGCCAATTTGCTTGTTGTGCATCCCATCCATATAAGGCTCTAAAATGAAAAAGAATATATGTTTAAGAACAGATCAAATGAAGTGTTCTGACTGAAGAACCCTATATAAACTACACACACTAACCGAGTAATTAATTATTTAGCGAAATAAGCTCCCAATTTTGGCAAAAGGGACGGAACTTATTATGCTAAATAATTAATTACTCGGTTATTATGCACAATTGACAGGGGTTCTTCAGCCAGAACACTTAACATGTCTGTTCTTTAACGTATCCCTGTTTTCTGGTTATAAGCTACTACTCTATACTAAGCTACTCGCTTAGTAAACTTGTTTGAAACCCAAACTTTGCACTTATCATTAGCTATACTACTTTTTACTAAGCGAAAAAAAAAACTTTTAAACTCCACTAATACTAGTAGCTTATAATAATAAAACAGTATTTTTTTTTTATTTTGAAACCTTACACGTTTAAACCAAACTTGGTTGATTGTTGTGGTTGTGTGTTAATGAACTTTTTAGGAGCACTCGCTAAATAAGCAACATGTGTCCTCCAAAAAAACTTCAAGTTCAAAGCAATCATTTTATAGAAAATTAGGAATGACAAGACGCAGCAATTAAAAAACTTGTTTTTACAGCAAATTGCTGTAAATTTAGGAATTTTAATTTGCAACTGCGTTAGCTATACGTTGCTTATAAAGTGACAAACGGCCCTTTGTTAACAAACTTGCGGCAAACGCCATCTAACAGTACATAAATGAGATAAATGTGTATATTTTTTAAAAAATGATGTGCTTTCGCCATCTGTTGACTGAAGAGATAAATAATTATTAAACGTGCTCGGTTGATTTGATTTGATCACGTGTACGGGTAAACCAAAGACAAAGTAAAATTAATTGACTATAAACTATAAATTTAAATATCAAATCATGGTTCAACCCAAGAAAAAGAACAAGCGCAGTAAGCCTTTCTCGCCAGAAAAAGACATTCCAGTTGGTTCCAAATCAATTGACAAAAAACCAAAACTTTCCGAAGGTATCACAGAACCAAACTTAGCCTCAACAAGCCCAATCAATCTGCAGACCTTTGATTTCTCGACTCCTAAGAAGGTTTTCGAGTCATTAATCGCCCCAATTACGTTTGATGACTTCTTTAACAACTATTGGGAGAAGAAACCGTTAATCTTGCACCGTCACAACTCCTTATCGCCCGCTCTTCTCGATTATATAAAATCCCTCTTCTCTAGAAAGACATTAGAAAGCATTCTCAAGCAGGAAAACATCCAATTTGGACGGGATGTCAATGCTTGTCGCTACAAAGACAAAAAGAACGAAAGCCTTAACCCAGACGGGCGAATGACGGTCGCCAAATTCGCCAAGCTTTACGATAAAGAAAAGGCCACGTTCCAGTTTCATCAACCCCAGCGTTTCCAAAATGAGCTATGGAAATTACTAGAGAACCTCGAGTCGTTTTTCGCGTGTTTAGTAGGGGCCAATGTCTATTTAACGCCTAATGAAGCGCAAGGATTGGCTCCTCATTACGATGACGTCGAGGTTTTTATCATCCAACTCGAAGGAGAAAAGTACTGGCGTCTGTATAAACCTCCCACCGAGCTTCCTAGGTAATAACTCATAAAATTTCGCTATTCATTTTACCATTTTTTGTCCGATTTAACTAGGGATTACGTCACCAGTTTGAGCCAAGAAGAAATTGGAGACGTAACTCACGAGTTCGTGCTCAAACCAGGGGATTTGCTGTACTTTCCACGTGGGACTGTCCATCAAGCGTTTACTCCACCGGGGAGCGAGCATTCCACGCATATTACAATCAGTACCTACCAACAACAGTAAAAAATAAATAAAAAATAGAGTTCGTTTTTAACGTACAATTGAATATTATCTTCCTTTAGTACGTGGGGGGATTATATGATGTCTGTTTTCCCTAATTGGATCGAAGAAGCAATGAAAAGCGAAGTAGATTTCCGTCGTGGGCTTCCAATTAATTTCCTAAAGTCTTCCAAACTGTCAAAAGTATGTTAAACTATCTTTTCTTATTTTTTAAAAAATATTTTTCTTATTATTTTTTATTCTTCCTTATTTTAATTCGTTTTGTTTCTTTTGTATTATTATTTAGACCGATAAAGTGCAATCTGTATTAAATATTTTGTTGCAAAAATTAGCAACAATTGGCTGCCAGAAATTCGCTGTTCCAAGTAGCATGATTGAAGATTTCATGGCTTCCAGATTACCACCTTTTGGTGTGGATCCAATTGAACTACAAGTAAAAAGTTAAGAGCAATAGCCAACATAAACAAAGTTGATTTTGGTGCTATTGCTTTTCTAAAATTACTGTGAAAATTGATTTTAATGGGCTTAACTAATGCAGGAATCCCAACCTGATGGCATTCCCCCGAATTTGTCCTGCGAAATACGCTTAAATTACCCGGATCATGTCTGCTTCGTCATAAAAACAGATTCAGAGAATGAAGAAAGTGATAGTGACGAAGAAGAAGACGAAAAGGAAGAAAATTCTTCAAAATCGCCCGAAACTGCTCAAGAATTCTTAGGCCTTTACAGTTCCTTGCTAAACGACCGTCGAAGCCACATGCTAAAAGACAGTTCAAACGAAGAAGAAGAAGACGATGGGTCCAATGTAAATCAACTTAACATTCTAATTAGATCCAATTTTTCTCAATTTTAAGTTGTTTCTGTTTGTTATCTTTTAGGTAAAACTCGCCTTAAAGTTGCCTACACACTATTTAGAAGCGTTAGAACTGTTGAAATCCAAATGCGACCAATTCATACCCGCTGCGGACCTACCTTTGCCCTCTGACGGCGAAAAGGAACATTTAATGCGCGCTTTATGGAGCTGTCACTTGCTGCAAGTGATTTCCAAGGACCAAAAGCCTCGCAAATCGACCAAAGTGGATTAGAAACATTAAAAAAAAACATTTAAACATTTTAAAACACTTGGAACTAAAAGAAGTACAGCCGGTTTATGTTGTTCTAAATGATTTTATATTCCGCCTTTTCACATTGGGGGGTACGTGCGTTTGACAGTTTTTTGCAGGGAGACATTGCACTGGAATGTGGGTAGTCATCTTTTTAAATAATGCAATAATGCAGCAGTACTTTTTTGCAGCCAAGGCACTCCTCGCGGTTTCTTCATATTTTTCGTTTATTTATATCAAATTACGTAAACCATTCGTAAAGCATAACGCTAAGGGAAGGAAGTGGCATTTTTTCGCATTTTTCTCTATCAACTTTTCCTTTTTTTTTTGGCATTCCAGTTCAGGCACCGGAATTGGAAAATGGAAAGCAACTAGCACCACGCCCCCCTTTGCTGTCCGGACATCGTTATGCAACACTTTTTTCTCAATAGACCCCGGAAACGGAAGAGAGAAAAAAAGGAATACAAAGCTCTTGAGATAGGCAATAATATTGTAATTGTAGAATAATTAAGATAAAAATCAAGATTTTTTGAAGGGCCGTATCGCCGTATGAAACCAAAGGACAAAGCAACTGCGTAAGGTATATAAAGTGGACAGTTTTTGGCCGCTTTAACCGCTCATTACTGCACGGACAAACTCCTCGTAGTTGACATTGCCTTGAGAATCTTCATGGCCCGCCAACAGTTGCTCCACTTCTTCGTCCGACAGTTTTTCGCCCAAAGTTGTCAGCAAATGTCTTAATTCGGCCGAGGAAATGTAGCCGTTGCCGTCTTTGTCGAAGTGACGCAAGCCTTCGATGAAATCTTCGGCCGTATCGGAAGAACGGTTCTTGGAAATGGTTTGCAGGATGGGCAAAAACACTTCAAAGCTGATACGCTCATCTAAACAGACAAAAAGCGTTCCCAATGATCAAATTATGACTTTAATTATGAATAGAACTGGTAGTAGAGCGCAAGTATACCTGGCTTGTGCTCATGCGTTAGCTTTTTCACGTCAGATTCGGTGGGATTTTGACCCAATGCGCGAAGAATGTCGCCAATCTGGGAAACTTGGACTCGGCCATCTCCTTTCTGATCAAAGAGTTGGAAAGCTTCTTGGAAATCTACGGAATGAGCAGAGAATCTTATTAGAAAATGGTTATTAATCGTGTTTAGCCAGTTATGGGAAAAAAATAAAGCCGGAGGGTGTGGTCTTTAGCGAATTGAGTTTTTTGGCGGTTTGGAGATTGTGACAGGTTTAGCCAATTTGTAGAGCGGTTGTTTAACATTCAATTGCGTGTTTTGATAACACCAGGTGTTATATTTCGTATACGCTTTATGTTAGAGAATTTAAGGGGAACAAAATAGAGAGCATGCCCATACATGGGCAAGCTTTCTTGCTCACCAGCAATCTGATCCTCGGTGTACGCAACCTGAGGAAAATAAAAGGAAAATAAGATTAATTGTCAGGTAATTAACTGAGTTTTACCGAAAAGTTTAATTTGCGATGTTTAACTTACCATTTTGTTCATAACTATCTTTATTTTACACTCACAAACTCCACACACGATATTCTTCGTCCAAGTGAAAAGAAGTATATCCTTTTACACTTGAGAGTCGCAGCAGGGGATGGGCGCTGTCATGCAAGTGAAACTCGGCTCGTCCAGTGCTGCCATCTAACGGGTACCTTTTACAGTGTAGGCGGGTAATGTTTGAATTGACGGCTAACTGCGCCTCTTACGGTTTGAAGCTCGAATACTGTACGAGGAAAACAAACGTGCGTGGTCCATTTGATTGTTGGAGTGCAGAAGTTTATTGAAGGGTATAAAACGGATCTGCGGCTGTTTTTTTTATTCAAGGTAAGGGAAAGTTAATGATACTGACCCTGACGTCACGGGTTTTTCTAGGCAGGTTGTCATATCTGTTCATATAAATTATAATGGATGACTTGGAACTTTTGTTCGTTGTGTTTTCGTTATGCAACATGGCGGCGCGTTGCAACACAACAGGTTGTTGTACGTCATTGTCCGCTATTCCCTGTAGGGACGGACATTGTATAATACTCGTTACTTACCGTTACCATTCATCGGTAGATTGCCTAACCGCTGTTTACTTGCTGACTTGCGGATTTTTTGCACAATCATACAAATTCCCTTGCGTATTAGTTAATTGGCTGAATGCTTACCTTGCTTAGCTTACCCCAATTCAGAATTGTACTCTTACAATACTCCTATTGTATTTACTACTAAATGGACACAGAAAACACTTGCAGAAAAAATCCCATCAAATTTAAATGCATTAGGTTACTTCAAGAAACACTATCGTGCATTTTGATTAGCCTAGCAATTTATAGGTTAAGGGCATTTAGTTGCTAGGTTTCTTGCTAGATGGCGTGATATTCACTTACCGAAACATTAAATGACAGAAAATAAATAAATAGACAAAAAATCCAGCTAAAATAGGACCATACATTGCATAATTTAATGTTAAAACCTTCCACTAGGTGTATACATCGATATACTATACCTATACTATTTCTCAATTTCGGTCATATAATGCTTGACCATAACTAATTCCAAGGATGACTCAGGATAGTAAAAAATCAGTAGAATCTTCGCGATGAAAATAACCGTCTCTTAAAACGTTTCAACCATCTGTTGTGTGGAGTAAATTTGAAAATAATCTTAGAAATGGCATTTCGTTTGTTACAAGATGGCTTGTTGGCAGTTCGTGGGGCCTCTTTTGGGGCTCTATTTGATCTTAGCTTATCCAGCGCAAGGGTTCATGGTATGCCCTCCTGGAATTTGCCAATCCATCGACTGCTCCACTTTGGAAACATCAAATTGCGCTGAATCCAACGGCGAAATTGTTCCACATGCCAGCTTCTGTGGCTGTTGTCCCGTTTGCGTACACTATCTGGGTAAAATTTAATTAACCATCTACGTTTCTACGTTTTGCATCCCAAAAAGCATCTTCCCCTTTCCACAAAGTCTTCTTCCAGCTTGGAAAGTTCTTCTAATTATTGATTCTCTATTCTCCTTCTCGTTCTACGGCAGCTGAAGGCGAGTCTTGTGCGTCAATGCAGTTACTGCTCCTGGGCGTTTCACAGCCTGTGATTCAATGTCGACCTGGGTTGATTTGCCATCCCCAGAAACTAATTTGCATCCCCGCAGCTGACGGATAATATATTTACTTTTTTTCTTCTTCCTTTATTGGATCATTCGATCTCCCTTATAGTACCTTACAAACATAGATCTGTATTCCTCTTTGTATTTCAATCCAAAACTTTATTACAATTTCATTTCATTTCAAATAAATGAAATCAAAGATTTAATCCCGGATCTTTTATACTGTCAAGATAAACATTTTATCGCATTTCATATTCTGTTTTTTTCTCAGAATATGTTCAAAGAAGCATAAATCAGTGCATTTCGTGTATCAGTGTATCAAATCATTGTTTTTTTTGTTGATTTACAGTTTAATGCTAAAGATTGCTATCAAAGTCACGTTACAAAGAATTACGTAAAAATGAAATTAACTAACTGTAGTAGGCTATAGATTGACTTTTAATCTAACCAAAATAATTTACCAAATTACCACTAATTGCATACTTTACAAAGTACAAAGTTATTGCAGTTCAATGATAGAAGTACAAGATAAGTTGCGTAGTATCTCAAGTATAAAATGAAAAGCAGTGATTCAGTGTAGTACGTAATTGATCTATTTTGGCGATTTGAGTCACTGCGCTGATTTGATCTGCTCTTAAAGGGTTTATCCAATGTATTTATACTTTTTATGTGCGGACGTACCCTTTGACATTTCACGCCTGGGGGAAACCATAAACTACTTAGAGACAATATGGAACGACACAAGTCTTGCTGTCTCAAGTGGTCTTTTTCCTTTATTTTTCTTTGTTTTCTGATAAGGTTTTCGAGGTAGGAGACATGACACTATTTCCGGCTGTTAGTAGTATTTGATGATGAGCAAAAAACTTATAGGGAAAACTCCAGAGTTCGTCTGACCATAAGTTTCGGAACGACGCCAGTCCTTATCTTTGGACTGTATTTAAAGAACGATTGCTAAACTCTAGTCTGTTGGGTTCATCATTGAATATAAGGAAGAATATATTGCGTCGTTTGTGATGTGTACACCTTTGGTTTGTTTCCCAAGGTGTGAAACGGGGTACTTATCGGATATCGGTTTGGGCAGACAAGAACCACTAGAAACACTGACGCCGCTTACGTCGTCCCCTTTTTCAATGACGGGAATTAACTGGGGATTTCACTAGCTTTTATCAATCCCCCCCGCCATTCGAACTTGAACCATTTTTTTATTTTTATTGCCTCCTACAACGAGATACTAATCTGGAAGGTTATGAACGTAGCTCAACTTGGTTATAAAATCTGGATGCAAGTCCTTAGGTTCAGTAGCAAACGTGAAGTTACGAACCTTACTCCAAACTTTAAAAGTTTTCGAAAGTTTTCATTTAACTTGATTCAGTTAACCTATTTCTTCGCATTTCTGCATTCTTAAGCGTATTTCTTACGTAATTCTGCGTATCTACGCGTATTTCTGCCTTTTAAGCGTATTTCTTACGTATTTCTGCGGATTTACGCATATTTCTTGTCAAACTTCGCGAATCTAAGCGAAATTCTGCAAATACTCGGCTAATTCAATTGTATTTCTGCGAAATTCTGCGTATTGAAGCCTATTTCTTGTCAAATTTCGCATATTTAAGCGAAATTCTGTGAGTACTCTGTGAATTCAAGCGAATTTTACGGTATTTCTGCGAAGTTCTGCGTACTGAGCCATATACCTTCGACATTCTGCGTATTTAAGCTTATTTCTTGTCGAAATCCTTGTATCCAAGCGAAATTCTGTGAATTCACTGCGAATTTAAGTGTATTTCTCCGTATTTCTGCAAGATTCTGCGTTCTTAAGCGTATTGCTGCGTATTACTTCGACATTTTCAGGTAAGAAGGAAGAAGTAAAGCGAACAGGGGTTTCATTCGATCTCTGTAAATAGAATGCAGTTGGTCTGGCTCATGTGCTGCCTTTCTTGTGCGCTAGCTTTGCCATTTTGGCAGGAGCAGCAGCCCGAAAAGTTTCAGCAGCAACATCGATCCGCCCTGCCAGTATTGGCCCGGCAGCCACGCCCACTTGGGCAGAAATTACCATTGATACTGACTGCTATATCACGAGCGGTTAACTTTTCCACGACTTCAACGACTCCTAATTGGATTGAAGTCTGCAAAGTATTATGTTCAAAAGGCGAAGGTGGTTTGGCCTGTGACTGCGATATAATTCCCTAATTTTTTAAATCTCCCTACCAAAACCAAAACACCCATCTTTTGGTTTAGTTTCGTTCGTGTACATATATATAATTTTTTCACTCATGAATATTTATAAAATTATGGATTGCCTCCAAATTTGTTACGGATTGCCTCCATAAAAACTCCCAATACTGTTCTAAGATTGTGTTATAAATTTGCCAGAAAATTCTGTTAGAAACATCTTACCATTTTTTTTGCTTTTTTTTTAACCGACCCAAGGTTGGGTCAATACCTTCCGGAATGCCAAGAGCAGGAGTCGGAGGAATTTCAGGGGGTTTCAGCATGTGGAAGGGAGCTTGATTCATTGGTGGAGGCGGAGAGTATTATTGGACTGAAAGCAAAGACTGGTATTGGAGCATACGTCAGAAATCGCGTTTCGGTGACTGCGCTCTTGGGTTACGGCGTTGCGTACGTTCTGGGCCAAGGGGCTGGGGGAGGGGTTTCAAGGTTCGAAGTCACGCCCACTCTGAGGTTATAAGAGGAAGTGGTACAACTCCGCGGGACTGCACTGCCCTTTAGCACAGCTGGCTACCAACAAGCTTACTTTCATTTCCTTCCATTCCCAGACAGTTTTTTCCATTCTTCCCTATACATTTACTCTTCAGTTTTTTATTTTATTTCTGCCGACTTTTGATTTCGTTTCGTTTACCCCATTTTTATTGGAACTTGTAAACTTTTCCAATCGTTAAGCTTCCAACTTCAGAATCATAAAATTCCAGCTTCAATCAGCGCAAATTTAGTTTCCGCAGCGGCAAAGTACACAATTGGTGCAAAAGTATATTCTTAAGCGAATTTCGACAGTTCGCTGAAAAACACGCTAAGGAAACATTCTTGAAGCAATAATGAGTAACAAAGTTGTGCCCCCGCCCACGACGCCCAACGGCCCGCGTCTTACCGGCCCAGACATTGGTCAACTCTTCTACACAGGTAAATCCAAATTTGAATCTTAAATTCGAATCAAATTTGTTCGTAGTCGAACAATTTTGAAGAATTTTCTTTTGAACAAGTTATTGTCACGATTTTTTAAAACGTCCTATCGTATTCTATACTTTTTGAATTTCGGAATGTCTCAAAGTTCCTTCCAATTATTTTCTTAGTAATTAAAATATGAAGCTTCTAAGTTTTCGAACTTATCGAGTTTTTCAGATTTTCAATTTTCGAACTTTTCGAATTTGAAATTTCGAATTTTTAAGATCTCGAAACTTTTCGAATGTTCAAAATTCGAGAATTCGGAGTTTCCATTTAGACCTCAGATTTCAAATTCTTGCAACAATTAATTTCTAGAATTTGAAAACTTGGGGTTGGGTTGGTTGGGTTGGTTTGGGTTGTAGTTTAGGGCTGTTAGTCTTTAACTTCGGGCAACAATTGGTATTGTTGGGAATGCTGATTATAAATGTGGAGGGGAGGTAGGGTTGGGGGTTGTGGTGCGGGAAGGAGGGAGAGGGGGGAGCTATAGTTTGTTTCCCTATTGTATTCTTGTCATCATATTGCCCTTCGACGGGACAATAGCCAAGTCCTGGTATATAACATCAAGACGAGCGCTATCTGTCCCCTTTCCGTCTCTTGCGGAATCTCAATATCCGTGCAACTGCTGTCTAAACCCGCTTACCCTCGACTCGACTCGGCCCATATTTTTTTCTTCTTTTTTTTTACCATGATGAGAGGGCTATGGTAGCAGCAGGAGGAGCAGTGCGCAGAACTTTAATTAAAAGCCCCTCTTACAACAGTAATAAATAGCTGCTCTCTTTCCTTCTCCCTCCTCTACCAACCGAAGCTAACATAAAAAAATATAAAAAAAATTCCCTTGACTGTCGGAAGCTTACTTGCATGTAAACGATTTTTCTCCGACTAAGATTTTCCCAACGTTGCTTGAAAAAAAAATGAAAGAAAGGGAAGAAAGTTATAGATTCAAGGAGCTCAGTTCTCAATTTCGAGTTGGAAATCCGGGATAATGGATTGATATCAAGTTGCTCGGGTATGGGGGTCCCAGCTGGTGCACCCCCACTAGACCCACTCTACCCTCACACAGTATGGTGTAACAATGTAAAAACGTTCTAAAAACCCTCCCCTAGTTGTAATAACAGCCAACATTTTGACATGGACCTGACAGTTTTGTGTGGGAAGGGAGAGAGACACATTGCAACACATTGGACCTTAAACTTACTTCGCGTTTTTTATTTCCTTTTACGAGTTATGTACCATAAGGGAACTTTGGGGTAAAGGGAATTTACCGAGTAAAAGAGGCCCAGACTGGACCCCTTGTAGGAATGCCTGGAATGCGTAAACCCGCGCATTACTCCGACAAAGGGGAACGGGAACTACAATATTGTTCTGACATGAAGGAAATGTTTCGGGCCAATATAGATTCCAACGCTTGGAATTTATGTTTAAACGCCGTAATAGATCTTCCTAATTTGTCTAGAATCTTCCAAAACTCCAAAACGTTTCCAACCGTCAATTTAATTCTCATTTTAATTAAAACCTTTAACGCTATAAAGAGCATTTATCGATCTATATTTGGTACATTAATTGTTTTTAAAATTTTACGTGTTTTCCAGTTAATAAATTATTAATACATTGTTAATACATGGTTAATACATTGTTCGCTACTAATTTTAGCTTCTTGTGAGAGGAAAAATGAAGATTATTTAAACTTATTTACTTAGTTCTACGGAAAACTGAAGAAATTATATCATACGCAGTTTTTAAAGCATAGGAAAGCTGATTGTTAGTTGATTTGGATCAATTTTGGAATTTTTAGAGGAGTTTTGGAGGGTTTTTATGGAAATTTTGTGGTGGAGCGTGAGTGAGAGGAAGCTTGTGGGTTTTAGGGGAGAAAGGATCGCGACTGTACAGTGTGTGTACTGATTCGAGTTGAATGGGTGGTCTGATTGTATGAAAGTAATCCGGGGAAGGGCATGCCACGCGTGAAGCTTGATTTCCGTATGTTTATGTTTGCGTATAGTGTAAATGATTTGCATACTAAAAGCTGAAAGTGTCATCGGCAGACGTTCATCCGTTCATTCTGCGGTTTTTGTGTGTGGGGGGGTCTATGTTGACAACTTGGGGATGGAATAGATGCAATAGATGGGAAAACCCAGTTATCTTCACGTTGCAGTCTCTCTCCCTGTTCTGCAGCTATATATACGTATAGGCAGTGAATAGCAGCCATCAAATGTGAGTCAAGAAGGGGGTGAGGGGGAGAAGCATAACAATTAGTGTCGGCCTGCCAATCACGGCCAAAGGAGGAATCAATAATCGATTTTTGCGCGAAAGATCCATCAAACCCTGATCCTTACGTGCAAAAAGTAGATTCATTCATCATTACGCCGTTAAATTCAATCATTGATCTTTACTTGCAAGAACTGAATCATTGATCCTTGTGCGAAATTACAGCCATTGATCATAGCTTGCAAGAATAAAAAAACATTGATCTTTACGCGCAAAAACTGAATCACATTGATCTCTTATGGGAAGATTCAACCATTGATCCTGACATGCTACAAAGAAATCATTGATCTCTAGTGGGAAGATTCCTTCGCACTTGCAGAGAATCACTGACCTCTACTTGCAAAAGTGTAATCATTGATCTTTTACAAGAATGGAATCATTGATCTCTTGGGTGAAGATTCGTTCCTATTTGCAAAACTGAATCATTGATCTATATATGGCCAAATTCTTAAATATTTCCTCACGAAAGTAAAGAATCATTGATCTTGAATTGCAGATACGGAACCCTTGATCTCGACTCGCGAAAGTGAAAACATTTTACTTGCAAGAATGGAATCGTTGATCTTTACTGTCAAAATTGGATCATTGATCTCTAATTGACATTACACGTCCTTTTTAAGAGGTTAAAATGGTTAGAAAGTCTTTAAAGAGCATATTTCGGGACTTGGTGATCCTAAGAAGTGTAAGGAACCATAACTCATTTCCGTTTTTAGCTTCTTTTTAAGAGGGGGGGGAGGTGGCAAGAACGGTTATGACGTTCCTTTATCATTAATCTGATACGGGGTTATAAGGGTTGTTGTTGGTGTCGTACGAACTATCAACAGCCGCTTTTTTTGTGGGGAGAGCAGGATGGTGATGGTGGTTCGGAACTTCGTCTATATAATAGTCGGAAAATTCCGTGGGGAAATGAACGCCGACCATAAAAAAGGCGAGTTAAACGCATTATCTTCACCAACGTCCTTAATGAGAACTTACGTTAGCTCTCGGGAACACTCTAGGGTGTATTTGATGTGGTTTTTGATGGTTCGTGCTGAGGTTATTTGTGATGTGCTTCTAGATTTGCTGCCGTTTTGCCAAAATGCAACGGGGAATGGACAGACGCAAGAATTTCTGCAGCGTTTGGTGGATATCCTGCTGCAATTCATCAAAGTTACCTACGACCGCGATGAAAAGCTGCTGGAATTCCATCATCCAGAGCAATTGCTACAGTCCATCGACTTGACCTTACCAGATGGACAGGAAGAAGCCCGGAATCTCGAACAAGTGTTGAACGATTGCCGTAACACGCTCCAGTTGCAAGTCAAGACAGGTATTTCTTGTTTTTTCTACTATTTTCTGTAGTTCATGTAGATATATCCGTTTCAATTCGTTCTATAACTAAATTATAATTCTGAGGTAGATTCTCAGATTGTTTCCGGATAGATTCCTTGTTGTTAGACAGGTTTCTGTTGATTCTCCTTGATTTGAAGTTGAGTACAGTCCAAACCACATTCGAAACCATTGGAACTTATAATGTAATAAAGTGATAAAAGGTTCGAAAGTTTGAAACTTCAAACGCGTAGGGTCGTATCCAACCCAACACTGAAAAAGTGGGAGTACGGAGCGGTCTGATTTGAACTCGAAACTATTCACTGTTGAATCGGATCAAGACCTCCAAACTTCCATTCGCTGGAAGTTTTGTATCCTTCCTTGAACAAATCAAGTTAGGAAGCAAGTTTGGAGGCAGTATCTACCTAAATTGCTCTTTCAAACCCACAAAAGCGTTTAGAAACAGTTGACCATGGTAGTCTAGAGTGAAAACATTCGAAACTTTGAAAACTGGCCGTTATTTTCCAACACTTTAACTCAAGTGTACGCGACAACAGTGAATTTGCTTGGCAATATGCCCTTTTTCAATGTATGCAGTCAGATTCTTCTTTCAGACCGACACCGTGGTAGTCTGCTATGGCGAAAACGTTCGAAATTTTGAAAATTGGCGGTTGTTTTCCAACATTTGAAAGCCATTGGATGCGACAACAGTGAATTCGCTGTTTCAACGGTCATTTGTCTGTTTCTGCCGTAGAAAGCAGATCGGCTGCAGCTTTGGAAGTGTGTGGAAGTTTGCAACAATGAAATTTAAGAAGCTACTATAGGTTGTTCTTTCGCTCTTTTCGATGCTGTGTTTAAACCGAAAAATCTCGTGCATTTGACTGAGAGCTGTCAAGTTTGCACAGAAGGCATCAAAAAGGCATCACATCTAACGCAAAGGAAGTAAGATAAGCCAGCTTGATGGCAGGTTGATGTGCCGTGTGCAGTTCTTGTTCGTTAGGGCGGAAATGTAATCCCCGCATTGTGACTGCTTCGTTTGCTGCAGTCTTGCTGTTCTACTGCTTGCCTCGGCAATCTCTTCAGCCCTCCATAAGCTCCATACATTCCCTTCCTCTCTTCTTCCACACTATAGACTACACAACACAACATATTCTTACTCTTGTAACTCTTATAGCAAGGAGCAAAAACGAAAAAAAAAAGCTCTTTGACTATCCATGCACACTAAAAACATGTATTGCGACGGGGAAAATCAGCTTTTCTGTTTTCCCCCCCATCTTAACATGCTTTCTGCCCATTTTCCTCCCCTCATTGTCCCCTACCCTTATTGCTCCGCACAGGGGTTAAGTTTGGGGGTGATACAGTTCTTCACCCCGGTATGGGTAAGGGATGATGACCAATTAGGCGGCAATAAGAAGCTCTACAAGACGGCTCTAATCACACGGTAACTGATTCTTGACACCAAAGACATTCATTCATTCATGACACAGTACAAAATTCCGAAAAGCTTCTAGGATCGAATTTCCCCAGATCGAAAGGAAAACTTAACCCTAGGAAGCAATAAAAGTAAACTAAAAGGGAAGAGCAAAGTCTTGAGGTAATCCTAGCCTAATCCTCTTGGTTCCCGTGTTGGTTGGGGAACGCGAGAGTGATGGCAGTTACCATTCGGGGTGACGTTGTGCCCTCCAGGCTCATTCCGAGAGGATTTTCGAGGCTAATCGGCCGTAAGCAACGCCCTTCAGGGTATGAAATTGGGGGTAGTGGGGGGCAAATGAAAAAGCTGTAAAGATAAAGCCTCTCTTTTTGTATCCCCCCTTCCTCGTCTAAAAGCACTTTTATTCACGTTACAATGCACGTCAAAGGGCAAGCTCAGCACGAGCTTGGACCCTTTGTGCTATCCTTTTGTATTTCTGAAAAATGGAGAAAAATAAACTCGGAGGAACAGAAGGCTTATTAATTTCCAGAAGCGACGGTGATTTGAACCCGAATGTCGCATTCTAAAAAATAACAAAAATTGGAAAAGCATTGTTGGCAATACTTTTGTTTTTTGGTCTTTGTCTTCTGACTCTTTGAAACACATTTCTGCATTCCTTAAAGTCAAAATTGTATTGCTATAAAGTGAATGAAGTCTTGATCTAGGAGAACTATGCGAACTTTTGTTTATAGATTTTGATTGATTTTTCTGGGTAGACAAGGAGAGGAAGCTATCGTTGGTCACTGAGAGGATCACTGAGATCGATACTATTGGGTACAAGTATGGACGATTGTCACTTACCACATCAAGTTGGGGGTAGATGCATAGGGTCGCATTATCTTTGACAAGGGGTTTTAGCTCTGTTGCCCTGTTGACGGGTTCGATATATATACCTCCATTACAATAATCCCCTCTTGGGGCAGCCAAAATAGAAGAAAAAGGGTTTCGGAGTTCCTTGCTCAACGCCAAGTGGGTGTGAGATCTGCTCCAGCTGTCAGTCAATTCCCTATGATACCCTGCATCCATAGTAGCACTTGGAACTATGTTGGAATCCCGAAACGCCCTCTAGCGGAATCAAGGAATCAATGCAGGGCCAGGTTTGCAACAAAGCTCTGCCAGCTGTTGCCCTTCTTGCTGCCGTTAGGTAGAACCAAAGCGAAGAGTACTAAAAGAAAATAGAAAAAAACTAAAAGGGACGTGGGTGGGTAACATGTCCAACGCATCTGTGACACTTGACTAAAACGAAAAGTGATTTCACAAGCTTTTATCTTGACAGAGCCCCGATATTGCGATTCCATATATAGCGGCGTGTCGCCACGTGCCGTGGGTGTTGTGTTGTTTATATCTGATCTACACAATGGCGCTGGCAGCCTGTATGTGTATATTTGCATTAGGAGGAGAATACGACTGGGAAGGCTTCAACACAGATTCATAACAATATGTTGTTGGGAGTGTGTGTTGAAGAGCGTTGAAGAGTGTTGGAGAGCGAAGGGTTTCTTGGAGGCATCTTGAGGATACGTCCGAGCCATCTGGTTTTGGCGCGTTTTTACCGCTTGGCCGGATGATGATGGACGACGGAAGTCCTCCATTGAAAGGCAAAAGGGCGGCAAAACGAGCAGCCTGCGGCTGACACCGGAACGACTTCTATACCTCACGCACACACTCATTGATTACCATATTTATTAGACCTTTTTCTGCTGCTTACAGCCGAAACCATTATTCTTGTGCCTCCCGTGCTGGACTTAAGGACTCATCTTGTTGTTTTTCCTTCTCTTCTTTTCTAAACGTAAAAATGAACCCAAAAAAAGAGATGGATAGAAATATGGGGAGGGAAGGATACAGCCCAACAAGCTAAATAGACTACAGACTCTAGGGAGTCGTTATCGCCTATGGGCATACGGGGTGTGGTGGTATAGTTGCAGAAATGGAATTTCCTAGCCTCAGGCCACTTGGGAATAGGGATTTGCCTGGAAGCATAGAGCTGACGGCTATTTAACCTTGCCTGGCCTATCCTATCAGTGACAACGCAGTGATTCAGCCAATTTATTTTAATAGATTTGCAGTTACTATTACTTCTAGTTCTACTCCTGTACTATAACTAGCATTACTATGAGTAATTATTTCTTATTAATAACTTGTTATTAATATTTCTTATTTGAAACTTACCGATAATTATTTCAGTATCACTAGTACTATAGTAATATAACCGAAGTAAAAGGAATAATAGTAGTTGTAGAAATATACAGATTAATAATATTGTAAATTAATTTGAAGTTTGTAATGGAAATTTAAGTGATCTTCGTTCTTTACAGGGCATCCGAGGTTTTTCAACCAGTTATCGAACGGTTTGGATATTGTGTCCATGGCTGGGGAGTGGTTGACAGCTACCGCCAATACCAACATGTTCACTTATGAAATCGCACCAGTGTTTATCCTTATGGAGCATGTTACTCTGAAGAAAATGCGAGAAATCATTGGCTTTAAAGGCGGAGATAGTATTTTGGCGCCAGGTAGTTTCTCCTTTTTTATTTATTTATTTTGTGGGGTAACTGTTTGTTTTTCATCCGGATAATTAATCGAGTTTAGGTGGAACGATATCCAATTTGTACAGCTTGTTAGCTGCGCGCTACAGAAAATATCCCCAGATCAAGACAGAAGGCTTGAAAGCTTTGCCGGGCCAGCTGGTCATGTTCACCTCCGAACATGTAAGTTTCTTTTAATTAATCCTCCACTGTACAAAGTAAAATTTAGCTAGAAAGTTTCCATAGAGTGTGCAAAATCAGTGATAACTCCTTCAAACTTTCAGAAAAAAGCCTTCTAAACTCTTTTAAACCTTGCAAACTCTTAACTCTCTCAAATAGTACAAAACTTATTTCACAAGTTCTTAGTAAAACATCTTTAGACTCTTTTAGACACCCTATCAGACACTTCTAAAACTCTCTAGAACAGTTAAAAGTGACCTATTGTGTAGTTTAAGAGTATTAGCTTAACTTAACCGTGTTTTGTGGGTCTTGTAGAGTCATTTTTCGATGATGAGTGCTGCTGCCGTGTCGGGTTTGGGTACCAACGCTTGTATTGAGGTTCCTTGTGACGCCAGAGGCAAGATGATTCCTGCCGAACTGGAACGTTTGGTTCTCAAAGCCAAATCCGAAGGCAAATTACCCTTCTTTGTCAACGCCACAGCGGGTACCACCGTTTTTGGCGCCTTTGACCCTTTGAATGCTATTGCGGACATTGCTGAGAAATACGGACTCTGGATGCACGTGGATGTAAGTGTTCTCGAGTCAAAGCCATCAAAAGAAGGGGGAGAATGACAAATGTTTTGATTAACAGGCAGCCTGGGGCGGTGGTTTCCTTGTGTCTTCCAAGCTTCGACACCCACGTTTCGATGGCGTAGAACGGTAATCCCATTAGCCTTGTACTCATCTCTTATCTGTATTGACTCTTGTATTGATTTGCCTTCTCAATTCCCGGTTCATTAGCGCCGATTCTGTCACTTGGAATCCCCACAAACTCCTCAATATCGTCCTTCAATGCTCCACCGTTCACTTCAAGGAATCGGTACGCAGTTTGAAACGTTTGAAGGTCAAACTTCAAACCTCCAAGGTTAAACCTCCATGTCCTTCATTTCCTTTACAGAACTTGCAACAGTGCAACCAAATGTGCGCGGATTACTTGTTCCAGCCAGACAAGCACTACGATGTCACGTACGATACCGGTGACAAAGTTATCCAATGTGGTCGTCATAACGACATCTTCAAGTTCTGGCTAGCTTGGAGAGCTAAAGTATGAATTACTTCTTCCAGAGTTCATAGTTTCCTACTCCTAGGTTGCTAAATTGTATTCCCAATCCGCATGTAGAGTACTGAAGGATTCGGAAAGCAAATGGACCGTTTCATGGATTTAACCATGTACTTGACCCAAAAGTTGCGAGAACAACCCGACAAATTCCAGATGATTGTCCCTGAACCTGAATGTACCAACACGTGCTTCTGGTACATTCCAAAACGACTACGGGACATGCCATCTGGCCCTGAACGTGACAAACAACTTGGTCAGGTACGTTTACATGTCTTTATTGTATTTTAACTTCAATGGTTTGTTTGTGTTCAATTGTTTCTATAATTGATTGGGATTTTGTAGATTACGCCTATCCTGAAAGGCCGTATGATGCAATCTGGCACCCTTATGATCTCATATCAACCCCAGGGATCCATACCCAATTTCTTTCGCAACATTATATCCAATCAAGCCGTTACTGAAGCTGATCTTGATTTCCTCGTCGAAGAATTGGATCGCCTGGGTCAAGATCTGTAAATACTAATCAAGAAAACCCCTTAGTAACCTCATTTTTGCTTTGCTGAATTGGAAATTACGCTTAATGGTTAATAGTTCGAGAGTCTCGGTACAGAAAGTAGCTTTGGAAAGGAGGTCTTTAGTTAAGTTATTATAGTTGAAATTAGTCCGGTGATATAGGATCGAGTCTTGGGCGAAAGCTTTGATATGGAAAGAAAAATAGCGTGATATTTTGTGCTGTTCAAAAATCTCCCCCAGCTAAGGGGAAAAAAAAAGAAAAGAAAAAAGGAGACTGTTGCCCTTTTAGTTAATCTGCACTACACTATTTATTGCCTGTTATAGAAAGCAAAGAAAAAAGTTTTAACTTCCACTAATTGTTTTTGTTAGGAGTATTAAAGTTAAAAGAAACAGTTGTATAATGTTATCATTGCTGTAAACGTTTTTTTCTCTCGATGCACGCCATTAGTGACCTGCGTGGGGGCAACGGGGCAGTACTCTTTTTCATTGTTGTCCAAATTTTTAACTGGATTGCACGTTGCATGTTCATTGTCGGCACGGATTAGCACACTGCACAAACAGCACTCACGAATTGCACCTATTTGCACCATCAGGCACCTTTTCTCACGTAATACTTGAAAACGGCACTCGACTGCACTCAACACTGCACTTGCATTTTCTAGCACTTTCGATGTCACACAACTGCACCATTACTGTTAACACTCACTTAACCATGCGGAAGAATTTCATTGTTGGCCAAAATCTTCTCCAGTCGTTAGTTTCCCAGTTTCTAGGCTCGTTTTCCATGCCACCGCGCGGGTTTGCTTACAACGCTCGGTGTCCAACAGTAATTTTAGTTAATCTTATCCTTTCGCATCCTTCAAACTGTTTAGTTATATTGAATTCCTTCTTCGCGAAGATGAGTGGTTGCCTATGAGCTTACTGGTGGGAAAAAACGGAAGCTCTAACAAGAATACTTACATATCATCCACCATATCAAGCTAACTTGAGTTTAGACGTAATAAGATTACACCATGTGCTCAATGTCGTGTGTAAAAAATAGCTCTATAAACCCCATTTGTTTGTGGTTTTTGTGGGGAATTTTAAATTTTACCTCGTTTTTATCTCATGTAATAACAAAATCCTGGAGTCTTCCATGAAGAATTCCGTTGGCGGTTCCTCAACCTTCGATCCGCTAAAATATTTTGGAGGAATCGAGCGTCTTTTTGAGTTCTGCGCCGACGAGAATCTCTTCGATTGTACCCAAGAAAGTATTATATTTAGTCAAAAGCGTCGATCTGTACTGTACAGTGGCTCTACTTGTTTTTCATAGTGAACAAAAAGGTTTCCTCATCAAATATGTTTTAATTTAATTTATTTTGCCTGGCGCTTCTGGCCAATTGCACTGGGGACGAAACCCTCTTCTTCGTCTTCCGCATTTGCCACTTTCTTTTCGTGTGTGCAAGCAATAAGTAAAGACACTGCAGAAAGTACTTGAACAAAAGAGAGAAGGTTTTAGTCGGGAAAGGTTTAATGGATGTGTTCAAAACTCAACAACCTTATCGTGTTCATTTACCCTGGGAAATTAAATTGTCTGTATTGCGTGACACCTGCACGTTTGACAGAAGTCACAACAAATGTAGTAGTTACATGTTTTCCCTATCAGTAGTACGTTTACAGTCCGAACATTACAAGAACCTAATATCCTTGAAACATTGTTTACGCTTCCTCTTTGCAAGTTATACTTTGCAAGTTACCCATATAAGTTCATCTTTTTGGTAAGAGAACGGTTTTCCTTACTAATATAAAACTACATAAAATTTTCCCCCTTAACCTTGTTCCGGAAATGTACTATACACAGGCTCTTCCACTTGAAGATTCCACTTGAATATGGGAACCCATGAGTCAAGAAATATCGGCAGTATGATTTAAAAACCCAACATAACGGAATAGAATGCGATATAAAAGATTTTTTTGTTGAGCAACGTAAAAAGGCTAAGCAGTTACAACACTTAACATTTGGTTTTCTTTTCCAGCGTGATGACATGTAACCTGTAACAATTTCATAGACACCAACTTCCTATAAACCTTCCGCATTTGAGGGGGAAGGGGATTTGTTTATTGTTTGATTTTGCGCCGTAACGAGCTAATGACGAGATGTGCCACAAAAGGCCACAATGCGATTACCAAGGCTGTGCGTGGGGAAAGTTCAGGGAACGGCCACCAGGCTGACGGTTGTGTTTTTAACTTGAACTAGAAAAACGCAAGAATTTTAATAAAATAAAATAATTAACATCATCTTCATACTACGGCCAAGAATAACTTAAAAATTCACGAATAAATTTATAATATAACAACATAATAATTATAAACAAATATAGGAATAATTAAAATAAAATGGAACTCATTCAATAACAATAAATACACACTCCATAAGAAAGTTGATAATATCAATTTAATACAGAAATAAAGTAGAACAATTTAACTAAAAAAGTACACAAAAGGTATTAAATGAGGTTTACTTCAACTTTGGCTCGGTTTTCCATGACCATGACGCGTCTTTGCATGTCACTGACGTCTTTTTGTAGTCTTTGAACAGCCGCCGCGAGGTGTGAGGCAGTTTCAACCTTTGGAGAAGCGTTTGTGGAAGCTGTGTGACACAGATTTGCCTTTTTGTTAATACACAAGTTTGCTCTAGAGTCATAAGGAAATGTTTTACTTGTGAAAGTCGGGGCGCTGGAGTAGTTATGTTCGATTATATGATGTGCTGTCTCCGAGACCACTAGTTGCTCTGGGTCAGCGTATTCGCCATCGCTTTCAGTGTCGCTGTAAAACTTTTCAGAGCCAGTTACTGAAGTTGTGCTGCCATAGATTGAACGTGAGATGAGTTCATCCTTCTCGTTATCCATTTCAGTTTCTTCCACTTCGACCTCTGGCAGTTGTGCTAACTCTTGGCTGCCAGAACTGTAACCGCTTTCGTTGTCCTGGCCAGATTCGTCTTTCTCTTCAACTTCTCTCCGTAACAAGGCGGACAGTTTGGCATGTCCTTCTGGGTAAATGGCTTCGTAAAAAGGACCCAAAACGTGGATGAAGTTGGCCATATCATCTGTGTAAGGCATGGTTTCTGCAATCTAAACAAAATAGGTAATTTTACAAATTTAAATTTAAAAATATGTAATTTTTTTAAGATTTTTCTTATGTTTTCGGGTGAATTTCTGTACTTTTTTTAGTTCTTCTACGTAGTTGGTCATAGCTTCTTCGGCAGGCATATCGCCTAGCTTCTTCCACGCATCCCATTTGGCTTTTTTGACGACTTCCCAAAATCCAGGTTTGGGTGAACTACATGGTCCTAGTGTAGCTTGCTTAAAAAAGCCATAGAATTTCAACATAAGTTCATTGGACGGCTGGAAAGTTCCTGGAATGATAACAATAGATAGTAAACATAAAACTATGATTAAAAGGGAATGTCGGTGATTAAAATAATGACGACTTCCAAGCTTGAAACGTTTTAGGGTTGGGATAGGATTGAGGTTAACGGAGGTTCTGCCGACCTACATTTTTTTCTCTGTTCGCTTTCTCCTTGAGAACTTGGCCACTTGGGCCCCTTCCGTTAGGTGAAAATGACACAAAAAAATATAATAGAAAAGAAATAGATGCAGAGAAAGTTAAGGTAAAATATGTTACCGTTTGCAGGCATCGACTGAATTAACCGCACAGCTGCACGAAATTGTTCTTCTATCGTAGCAGCCATAATTTCTATTCTTACACGTAATTTACACACCGTTTACCCCACTAGTTGGTAAGTTTTCTACGCTGAATGGAATGGAATGTCGTACCAAAGTGTATCGGACTTCGTAACCTGTTCGCCGTCAATCGATACTTGACAAAACGATACCTATGTTTCGATTTTTCAAGTACTGTAAACAGGTACCAATAGACTGCTTTAAGCCACGCCTTCAGAAAGAAAGAAGGGCGAATAGGCATAAAATGAAACGCGAAATGCATAAAGCATGAAACGCGAACTGACCAGAAGAGAAAAAATCGAAGAATAATCGAAAAATATTCGAAAATTCGGTATACAATCTCCTATTTTGTATTTTGACGTTTAGATAATCGGTGGTTTGTTAAAAAAACAAAAAATCAAAACCACGTTTATAGCTCAGAGTTTTTGTCGATTTCGAACGCTTTTGAAGATTCTGAACTGTCAGTAAAGTGGGAGATTTTTTCCCAAGACGTTTAGCATAGGTTCAATGCAAATGAGGCTTCAAAGAAATCTTGTTATTGCAATAATTAATAGCAAAATTAAATATAAATGACAAGATCACTATTCAAATCAATGGATTATTTGGACACGATTTTCCATGATATCTAAAATTACACGAATAATCCACAACCAGGATAAGAATCACAAGTCAGGTCATAAGAAAATTTAGGCAAACTCGTCAACAATGTAATTTTCGGACTCTAGATTCCCGAGTTCGTTAGCACTGAACAGGAAAGCGTACTGGTCGCTGACGCTCTTCATCCGATCTTCGATTTGGGTAATCAAAGCGTTCTTCTCGGCCATGACTAACGTGATGATCTCCTCCGAATCGCGAGTGCATGATTCTAGTAACTCTCTACGTTTCTGGTCGATACTCATGCCGGCTGTTTTGGCGTCAAAGGAGATCATCTGATCCAACTTAGCTATGTTCGGCATGATGTACTTGGCCGAGACCTTCGTGTACGTATCAGCCATGGTGTGGACAAAGTACGATGCTTGACTAGCTTTCATAGCCGAGTCGTAGATGATGTCTAAGGTGATCTCGGATTCCAGCAAGTCCAAGTCAGTACTTGTTTCACTGATGTAACTACGGAAGTCGATCAAACTCTTGCTCATGACCACTTCAACGATGTTTGACACGGCTTTGAAGTAGCGTACTAGGCCCGACCAGTGTTCTTTCAGCTTGCCCAAGGTGGCCAACCCTTCTTGCAAGAGTTTGATGGCTTCTTCGTAGCGGATTTCGCTAAAGTTCATGCGCTGCATCTGGGTCAGGGCTTGGATGTACTCGCGGTTGATCTCCACCATCCGATCTCTCGCTTTGTCAGCACTCTCGCGCGCCATCTTGAGGCGCTCTTGGGCGTTCGCCACTTGGAACCTCACGTTCGCGACCGCAATGTCGGACGCTCGACCGGACGTCGGCAGATCGTTCGACATCGACGGCGTTCTTCCTGAAACGGGATTACCCATCGAGTGAACCGTTTTCTTGAGTTCTTCGGCCTCTTCGGAGAAATCCTGGAGCTTCCCTGTGACCGCTTCGGTATCATTGAACATCTGAGACTTCAGCAATTCTTCCAAAGTACCCATGACCTCTATCCCTGCCTGGCAGATCTTCTCAACCAACTCACAACCGAGAGCCTCTCCTGCAATCGTTGTCAGTCTGCTGATGTCGTTCGCGGCGCTGTACTGCGACTTTATAGAAGAGCTGTTGTTCTCGAAATCCCTCGCTGCGAACTTGACTAGTCGCGTGGCAATACCAACGATCTTCAGGACATTCTGACGGTTCTTCAGCAAGCATTCCTCATCGAGGTTGACCTTCTCGGATACGTCAGCGGAGGGAGTACTGGGGCGATAAGTACCTCCTCCCATGGAACCGCCATTGATCATGCGGTCAAGTCGGAGGGTGACTACGTCTTTGAATGAGTCCAGAAGGTTCATGCCAATGATCTTCCAGCCGGAGGGCATCTTGCGCATGGCTTCGCGAATATCGTTCTGGGTTTCCTCCACCGTTTTCTCTAGATTCTCCTTATCCTTCTTCATTTCTTCCAACATGGTAGCAGTGTTGGTAACCACCACCTTCAACACTTCTTGCTCCTTACGGGTATCATCTAGCTGTTGTTCTTTCAAACCTTTGGTAGCGGTGACGGCCGACAGCACCTCGTCCGTGAGGTTCATTACAAGGTCGAAGCTGTCGACGACTTGCAAGGAGAGGGTAACGCTCCGCTCTGCGGCCTCTTGAATCCTCGTGAGCGGGACAGGGAGAAGTTTGACGATCAGTTTCGTGTTCTTGGACACCAGGATCCGCGTCGCGTCTTTCATGTAGAGCGGGACGTTTAGCGCGTAGAGGCGGATCTGGTCCATGTTGGTATGGGCGCGCATGAAAGCTTGGTAGCCGGAGTTGCTGATTTGGACAAGACTCGCCCGGAAACTCCCAGGGTACTTCATGAACTCGTACCCACCTTCAGGCTGGATCTCATTGAGCGGGAAGTCGGACATGCTGGACGCTACAACCATTAGGTCCCCTAAGACACTGATACCCAAAGGTGCGGGGCTTAGCAGTTGCTCCCAGTTGAAACTAGAGCCGATCGTCATGCGGAAGTCTTCGTACATCGCCGAAGGAGCGGAGACATTCTTGTTGGCTACCTCGATCTTCTCGATTACCGTCACTGAAATCAACAATCATAGCCTTCAACTAAAATCACCTATTTGTCATTCAGATAAGCTTACAACTGTCGTCTGTTCTTTCAAGTAACCATATCAACAGAAAGGTAAACAAAGGCCAACTTACATGGTCTAGGTGCTTTGGTTGTTGTTGTCGTTGTAGGTTTTCGTAGTTGGAACCTGGGTCGGCTTCCTACGTTTGGTAAAGTCACGCAGTTAGTATAACGATAAAGAAAAACGAACTTAAAGTAACTAGTAACGTATTGGCTCTTTAACAATTTGAAGGAATAGCAGCTTTTAAAGTTGACCTTACCTGGTATTTGCGGAGCAGCTTGACAAATAGCTGCTAGTACTAAAATCAGCGCCGTCAGTTGAACCTGACTCTTCATTTTCAAGTCTCTCACGTGGGAGTACCTGTACGCTTTAACTCGGATTGGAAAACTGAATCAGAGTGCTTATGGCGCAGTTTCGGTGGAGACAGTATATATATACCTCCGCACGCTCGCGTCTGTTTCCATGGGGGAACCCAGGAGCTGAGTGGTCGGAAGTCACGCCTAGATGTTTGCTCAGCAACGGCCGCGGGGAAGTTCCGGAGGTCAAATGTCATCGGGAATTTTCCCCCCAGATTGATGTGGGCAACTTGATATACTATAAACAAACATCTGACGCAAAAGTTGATAGAGTGCGCAGTTGCGTTTGGTCTTGTATGTATACCTTATAGCGTAAAAAACTTCGGCCTCAAATCGACAGTTGCTATTTGGGTTCGATTTGGTCTCGAAACGGAATCAGAATCTTACGCATTGATTCCACGATGTATGGTATCCAAAAATTATGTTCGATTGTCCAAATCATTGTAAAAACCATGACTCATCTGCTTTTAAACTCGACCATGCGCGATACTAAACATCCAAGACAGATTCCGAGTCACGTCCACCACTTTTGAAACGGGGGGTTTTCTTGTTCCCATTCTACAATGTCGCATTGCTAACCGACATTGACTTTGGAACGAAAGGAAAAGTGACCCGACGGTCGGAGGGGAATTCCAGGAGCCGACCATCCGATTAACTGTGGGAGGAAGTGGCTTTGAGTATAAATATAAGCTTTGCCTTACTATCCAATACACAGAACCGAGCTTCCTTTCCACGATGAAACTTACAGGGCTTCTGCTAGTAGCAGTCCTACTCTGCGACACTTCTGGTAAGTTACATTAATTCCAGAGTTAGGATCATTTAAGAAATTTAAATTCATGGTCATTGGTTTCATAGGAGTTACGTCGAGTCAAGTATTTCAAAACTTCATCAATGAAGTGAAACCCCCGTTTTCGCAAGCGTTGCAGCAACTGGATGGGTTAGTACGAGTCGCGGTCGCCGAAAGTGCCAAGTACGATGCTGGCCGTCCACTTGACGAGAACTATTTCCGTAACCCTGCCATCCAGGGCGCCATCAGCGCTACCCATGTACCTTTAACGCAAGCTCACAGCATCGCCCAGAGACACGTCAATGACTACGCAAACTTGATCAGTCAACAGACGGGGAGTATTGGGTCCTTAGAAGGTACCATTGCCACTCATCGGAACCAGATCGCCACCCTCAGCCAGTCGAAGGTATCGCTTCAGAGCACTCTAGCGTCAGTCCAAGAAAGCCTTAACCACAACCAGCGGATGTTGGATGACGCGCGTGCGCAGTTGGATCACCAACGCCGCAATTTGGCTAAAAAGAAGAAGCGTAGGAAGCTCTGGCGATGGGTAACTGTCCTCGTTCCACCCGCAGGTATAGTTTCCAAATTCAAAGTACCCTTGAACTGTCCTCTGAATTTATACAATGCTAAAAACCTTTTTTGCGTGTTTGGCTTGGGGATTTCCATAGGAGTCGGTTTGATCATCACCGAAAAGGATGTGCGTAACACCGAGGGTCGCATTGGAGACTTGGAACGCATTGTGCAGGGCCATCAGCAATCCAAACAGCAAACTGAAGCGAGTTTACAACAAGTCAATACCCAGATCACTGACAATGAAAACGCAGCAGCTGCGTCCACCACCCAACTCCAGCAGGCGCAAGCGTCGTTGGATACGTTGAAGCGGGAACGAGATGTGATCCTGCAATTGGGCGAGAAACTCAAGTCTTCTACGGTTTTCTTGACGGAGTTCCAAGGCAAAGTCAATGTTCTTCACGACAGCAACCGTATTACGATTTTGTTCGACGCCATTATAGCGTCCTTGGAGGGTTTACTGTCCTTCATGGCGGCTAATCTCGAGAACCAAATCGCAGTTCTGGCGACGAGCCAAGCGTTGGAAACAGTTCGTCAATTGCTCGCTAGGACTAGTGCTTAACCTGGATTTTTACTTTTTGAATGTGTGCTTTTATTTGCGGGTGTTTTAGCGTAAGATACTTGCCGTGCGTCTTTTAAATGCTGATCTTTGGTAAGGAATGAATTGCATACAAGCTTTTGTGTCCACAGTCAAAGCCTTTTTTAATCTCAAAATAAGCAAGGAATATACTGGTTTGCAGGAAGACTTGTAATCCTTCGAGACCCGCATTACAGGCAGGAACGCGAACACCGGTTTCTACAGAACATAAGCGTTGGAGTCGAAATTTGCGACATATTGGCGCAATTGTGTGTAGCACGTAGTTCAAATGACCTCGGGAAGTACACTCGATGGGAGCTTGGAGCGCTCAAGTTATTCTGGGAAAAAACAGCTTCATGAACCGAAAGTAACTCCTTGCTGGTTTTCGCCAGTTCGTTTCATTTGTTTACTGTCAGAAAGTAGCATCTGTCATTTATAAGTAACCTATACAAACGTATTTGAAATTAAAACTCAAAACTTATAGCGATACACTGTGAGAACGAGTTCCTTAATTGCTGGACCTTCTGTCATCTCTACGTTTTTTTTTAAGTGACGTTCGTGTATTGACCTTGGAGTGTTTTTGGCAAACACATCCTGTTGCTTATTTCGTGGTGCTACGCAGCAAATAAGCTCATTGACCCACGACAACTACCAAGTTTGATTTAAGAAACGGTACAAAAATGGAGCGGATGGGCAAAACTTTAAATTGGCTTAAATTGAACTTTCTGGTGGACTACGTAACATCAGAGCTTCGGAAATTGTTGTTGGAAAAATGGAAAAAGATACGTGGCTACGAATGGGACAGCTCCTCTGAGTCTATAACTTTCCTTAAGGAAACTATGGGAAAGAAGGCAGTCAAAAGTGCTAGCGGTTCTGTGCGAAATAAAATCGACAAAGGAGAAATTGAGAATTGGGATCTGACCGCCGTTTCCCACGTCTTACGTGCGTTGAACAGCGAGTGGGTTTCGGTAGAAGAAAAAGAGCGAATGGAAGCCGCAGTTCAGATTAGAAACAATTTGGCGCATCACCCTTCCAAAATAATCCCTCAAGAAGAATTCTGCGACAAATGGCAAACTCTGATTGGACTTCTGTCGTTCCTTAATGTTCCTACCGCCCAGATTGAGAAGGAAATCCAATCCCGGACTTCCAATCTGTCTTCTTTTTACTCACCGAGCGTTTCGAACGCTGAAGCAAACAAACTAAAGGACGAAGGCAATACAGCGTTTAAGAACGAAGATTATGCGCAAGCTATTGAGAAATTTGATAAGGCCCTTAAGGTTGTCTCGCTGGAGGAAGCCGAACGTGGCGTTCTGTTCTCCAATCGTTCTGCTGCCTTCCTCCAGATGGCGAAAGCAAAGCAGGATCAAGAAAGGAAACATTTCGCAAAGCGTGCTGAGAACGACGCGAAAAAAGCGGCTCATTTGCAACCCATGTGGTATAAAGCTCATGTCCGTTTGGGTGAGGCATATAAGCTGTTGGAGAAGTACGAGAAGGCCATTAACGCCTATGAGGAAGCTCTGAGCTTGGATCCGTCTTTGGAAGCTGTACGGACACGAAGGGACGAATGTCGTCAGGAACTTGGTCAACGTCAACGAATGGATCATATGGATACTATGAGTATGCTTCCACTGAGCACTGACGCAATGATAGAACACTTCAACCAAAATCGAAAGATTAAGTGTACCAAAAAATTATACAAGGAATTTACGGACCATTTGAAGAAGAGTGGAGATGCTTTAGCCGATGTGTCAGAAGGCATTCGGTATCGCGATGGAGTAGATACAGCCATAAACTATGAACTTGCAGCGAAACACTTTTCCAGAGCTGCGAGCAAAGGAAACGCTCAAGGAATCTACGAACTGGCCCATTTAACCCAAAAGGGTCTAGGGGTTAAGAAGGATTATCGTCTGGCTCTTCAACTGTACAAACAAGCCGCAGAGATGCAGCCTGTTTTACCCAATGGTCTGGTAAACGAGGGCGTCCTTCCTGCTATGCACGGTATTGCATTGATGTACGATGAAGGTGTGGGTGTTCAGATGAACTCGGGTTCGGTAAGAACATACTCATCACATATATCTTAATAACAGACCCAATGCATTTAAGCTCCATTGCGAATGTATTGGGTATGTATTACCTTGTTAGTTCAACTAAAAGATAATTAAGGCATACGCATATGAAAAAATAGCACTAAAATTAAACATACTTTTAGGCTTTCGAATGGTACAAGCGCGCTGCTGATCTGGGGTACGGGCCGTCCGCCAACAATCTCGCCATCATGTACAACACTGGGAAGGGAGTTTCTGAGCAAGATTCCGTGAAAGCTGTGCAGTACTGGAAACTGGCAGCTCGAGGCAAAATTACACGTGCAATGCTTTCTTTAGCTGTACATTATCTGAAGATTGGAGACGCAGGACAAGCTCGGAATTGGTTTAAATTTGCTGTTGAAGGAGGGGAAATCGGAGCTATGTCCAGCCAACAAGAATTCGAGGCCGCATGCAAAGCAATAGAAGAAGAGCAGGAGCTCAGTTTTCCCATTGTGGAAAAGTGGGAAAAGGAAAATAATCTTTCTTCGAGCAACTTGTCTGGCAAGAGTAGAGCAGAAAGATTCTTGTACAGTAACCACCCCGACATGCAGAAGTATATGGAGCAAATTGATCATATTAATCGCCGGAGTATAGCCGTGTCTCCGTCAAATCGCAAAAACGTTTACAAGTACGACTATGAAGTAACAGCAAAATACGCTTCCCAAGGTCGAGTCTATGCTCAACAAGTCCTCAGAGCAATGGAACATTTTATGTCAGCATTAATTGCACTAGATAGCTATGAAGAATCCCCAAACGTTAATATGGGTGATTTTATTATCACAGAAGCGGCCCATTGCTTTGAAACAGCGGCGTACGTTTTCCGGGCTCCCGATGAACATGCAACTTTACTCAAGTCACTAGTGAAGCAAAAGCTGGCCGACTTGAAAGAGCAAACTTGCGAAATGGACTGTTACGCGAGACAATGCTACGCGTTCTTACAAATAAATTCGTATGCAGAAAACGTCAGATTCCTTGAGAAATGCATTGATAGATACCCGAAAGTTCCGTATTTCTACGATGCTTTAGCCTCCATGCATGGTTTTCTCAAAACATACGATGAAGGCATCAAAGTAGCGCAGAAGGCTTTGGATTTGTTTCCAGAGGACTACGAACTAATGTACTGCAAAGCTGCTTTGACAAAGTTGGCCTTTGACGGAAGGCAAGACAGGCAGAACGTAATACATTGCTAAAAGGTATTTCTTCAGCATGCACCTTCAGATCACCGAAAAGTCCCAGAATCGTACTACTCCATGGCTCTTCTCACTCTGACTGAACGTTCGCAGAACTACGACGTAGTCAAAACCTATTATGAAAAAGGATTGGAGAGTGAGAAGCAATTACTGCCTTGTTTCCTTCCTTACGAAGACAATTCCAACACTAAAGGCTTGGTTGGTCCGTTTCTTGAAATGAATGCAAAGTATCCTAAGAAAGAACGGAATCTTTCTGGGAAATCTGTCCAGACGACCAAAGAAAGAAATCTTGAAACGAAGGCGAATATTTCTAAAGAGATATTGAATCCTTCTGGGAAATCTGCGCACGCGACCAACGAAAGCCCCGTGCGCAAGATGAGTAGACTGACGGATCCAACTCGAGTACAGACTATCCTTACTCATCGAAAATTAATTTGCACTGCCTATGGAAGTGAGTTCGGTTCAGCTTTCGCAACGACTACTACTCCCCGTTACGCGCAATGTGCTCCTCCGACCCTGGTTGGCTTAAAAGCTGTGAGGCTATCGGAAATGAATCCTACGGTTGATAAAGTGTATGAAGGTCACGTCATTGATGTCGTTATTATTGACGATCCGGGTGCACCCTTATACTCACTTGTAGTTGTTCTAGAAGACAGCGAAGGAGATGTAATGCGTGGCTTCTTCTACAATGTAGAAGGCGACCAGAGGATCAAGTACGGCGCCAAAATTTCCATTGTGCATCCTTACATGAGGATTGCCGCGAACGATCAAAAACCTGGAATTCGCGTTGACGATCCTAAAACGCTTTTCTTTCACGAAGAAGACCCCAGTGTGCGCCGTTGCCGGTATTGCGGCGAAAAGAACGCCAAATTCTCTTGCACGCTTTGCAAGACTGCTCACTACTGCTCCAAAGAGTGTCAAACGAATGATTGGAAGATTTTGCAACATAAGCTGATATGCAATCTGAAATTAGTTAATGTACGAATGTAACTTTAAAACAATTATATAAATCCAGTGAAGACATTATGTACAGAAACGGCAACGAGCATTTCCTCACGCCTGAGCTTTAAAAAAAAAAAAAAAAAAAAAAAAAAAAAAAAAAATCTGAAATTAGTGAAAGCCCGGCCTAAAAAAGTTATAACTTTGTAACCAGGATTGATTACTATTATTGGAAGATTCCCTCGTTTTGGTCATGGATTCAGTCTATACTATATATAACCAAGCTTGGTCCAAGCAATATATACTTGCGCTTGATGGCACTGCGTGATTGTTTTGAATTCAGCGATCGACCCGATTCGTTTGTTTGAAACTTTTTTGTATTACCCCCACATATTGTTGTATCCGAGGCTTATATTAAGTAAATCGGCCTTAATTCTAACCAAGTTCATTGGTTTTCTTGGTCTATAACCATTTGTCATTGTTGAGCTAGCTCAAGAACTCCAATTAACCAAGAAAAATGTACCCATTTCGTGCTAAATCTTATGATAATACTTGGAAAATATTTTTTTAAAAATACAAATGCCAATGAGCAGTAAAATAAACGAGAAGAATCTATTTAACAGTTTAAATATGTTCCAGATATACAATACACGCACTGCAAGCAACACGTTCTCCGGATTTAGTGCAAACGTATGTACTGTATCCCGCTGTCAAACATGACGCTTGTATGTCACCTTCTAACAATGAATTTTGTATTTTTCAGCAATGGGGTGAAAAAAAGTACAAGTTTTAACAATTCTCATCAACGAAAAATGAGAAAATCTGATGGGAATCGTTAACCTAAATTAATGTATATTATAGCTTAGTTTAGCCTATAACCTAAGCTAACCTACCCTGACCTAATGCATTTCCAATCTTACTACGAATGACTCGGCATCCTTTTTGTCATCTTTTTCGAGGAGAACGTTTTGTGACTGTGACGCCAAGTGTTTAATTTTTAGAAGGCGACCAGAGGATCAAGTACGGCGCCAAAAGAGGATTGGTGCACGGGACCAAAAACCTGGAATTCGAAACCTGAAACCTGGAAGACAAATCAGTTCTTACGAGAATACCTAGAAAATGTGCTAAAAAAGACCAATTGCTAATAAAATAAACGAGAAATAAACGCGAGGAAACAGTTTAAATATGTTCCAGAACTTCTTCGTTTTGAATATGTTCCAGAAATGCATTTACAGGAAGTGATCTAGGAGCCCCTGCCATCTAGCGGGGAAGCCATTAATAGTGAAAACGAAGATTTTCCGTCAAGTCTTTTACGGTTTTCTTGACGGAGTTCCAAGGCAAAGTCAATCTTCACGACAGCAATCGTATCACCATTTTGTTCGATGCCATTGTAGTGTCCATGGAGAGTTTACTATCCTTCATGGCGGCTAATTTGGAGATCCAAATTGCAGTTTTGGCGACGAGCCAAGCGCTGGAAACATTTCGTCAACTGCTCCGTTTCTAGTTTTTCAATGTGTGCTTTGAGTTGCTGGTGTTTTAACATAAGACACTTGCCGTGCATAGTTTAAATGCTAATCTTTTGTAAAGAATTAATTGCAAACAAGCTTTTATTTGTGGCTACAGTCGAAGCCTACTTTAGCCTCAAAATAAACTCAGGAAATATACTTTATTCTTTAGAAGACATGTTATGTCCTTCGAGACTCGTATTACAAACGCGAACAGCAGTTTCAAATAAAATCTAAGCATTGGAATATGAATGTGCGCCAGATTGATGCAGTCGTATGGCTCGTATGTAAAACGTAGTTCAAATCATCTCGAGAAGTACACTCATTGACAGTTTGGGGCGCGCAAGTTGCTCTGCCAAAAAACAGTTCTATGCACCAAAAAGTAACTCCTTCCTGGTTTTCGTTTCACTTCTTTACTGTTTACTGTCGTAGAAAGTAGCGTGTCATTTGTAAGTGTAAGTAACCTATACCTAACGCAGTTTGAAATTAAAACTCCAAATTTTAGAGCGATACACTGTAAAAACGAGTTCCTTAATTGCTGAACCTTCTCCCGTCTGTCATTCCTAATCTTTTGTAAAGTGACTGTGTACCTTGGAGCCTTTTTGGCAGACATTGACACATCCTCTTGTTGCTTATTTCGTGAGGTGAGTGGCACCCACGACAACTACCACAGTATGATAACCACCACGTTTGAAGATACATTGAGAAACCGTACGGGTACAGAAAGAGAAATTCAAGAGAGGTTGGGCAAAAAATTAAATTGGTTTAAATTGGATTGTATGGTGGACGAAATAACATCAGTGCTTCGGAACTTGTTATTGGTGAAATGGAAAAGGAAGCGTGGCTACAAATGGGACGGCTCGTTCTATTCGATATGGTTCCTTAAGAAAAGTTTTGGAAAGAATGCCTTCGAAAAGGCCAGTTCTGTTGTACAAAATAAAATCGACCAAGGAGACATTGAGAATTGGGATCTGACCGTCGTTTCCCATGTCTTACGTTCGTTAAACAGCGAATGGGTTTCGGTTGAAGTAAAAGAGCAGATCGAAGCCGCAGTTCAGATAAGAAACCATTTAGTGCATCACCCTACCAAAGTGATCCTTCAAAATGAATTCCGCGGGCAGTGGCACACTCTGGTTTCCATTCTGTCGTTCTTTAATGCCCCTTATCTCGGCAAGACTATCAGTATTGTGGAGGAAATCGATTTCTGTTCTTCCAATCGGAAATATCTTTGGATTTGGTTTCTGGTGGGTTTTTTTGCTTTGTTTCTGAATTTTACTTTACCTCGTGGGCGGTAGTATGTCGTGTGTTGGGTTTACTACTTTTGACTGAAGGTAGTCGTGAAAGCAGCTTAGGAAATTAGGCTAGAATACAGTACTTGACAAGTTAAGCGAAGCAGAACACGGTTAAAAGAATAAACTTTATTTCCGATAATCCAGTTGATACTACAGTGATTCCCACGCGTGTAGTGCTTGTGCAGTGACTACAGGAAAAATCTACAATTCGCCCCGTGGCCCGACTTGGCTCCTCTTTATGGAAATATGGAAGTTGGAAGCCCCTTAGAGTAAAGATAGTTAGATAGTTGGAAGCCCCTTAGAATAAAGATATATATCTTTACTCTAAGGGAAGCCCTGAGAGGACAAGACTCGGGAACGACAGAAAGTGATTCGGGAACAGCAAAAAGTACACGAAGTGTATACATAAGTGTACAAATTTACACTTACTGAAACATATTTACACTTTCTGCCTACTGTCCGGAACATGTTAACACTTATGGGGCCATATTGATACTTACGGGAACATTACGTAGTTATACATAATGTTTATACGTTCGTTTAGTTTATACATTCCGTAAGTTTATACATTCCCGTTCGTAGTTATAAGTAAAAGTCTACATCTTTGCCTTTGATATGGCCTTACAGTGTTGATATATGTGCATGTGCCACACATGCACATATGTAAACACTCCTTATGTGTTTATATATGTATGTGATGGCGACTTGTTTGGTTTATTTTCAAAGTTGTCTGTATGGGCAGATTTTCTATTATACACTTGTGTGCTACAAACTGAAATAAAATAAATGAAATAAAACTGGAAACCATTAACTGGGCTTCTCAGATATTGAAGGGGGCAGTTGGGCATTGCATACGTTACTGACAAGAGCTTTGAAGGAAATTTTTTATGTACTTTTTAGTCAGTCCTTTTTAAATCATTTTTAAAAATTAATTACGGCAAAAACTTTAAAAATTGAAATTTCAAGTAATTTTTAAGTCTAATACCTACATTACTGTCTCGAGCTTTTGAGGTAATCTCACGTTCGTTTTCTGAGCACTGACTCGATGACAGAACAGTTGAATCAGGATCAAAAGAATAAGGTTTTAATCAAAGATTTATACGAGGAATTTTTAGACTTATAGATGGAGCTTAACCGATTGCCAAGATGCAATCGGTAAAGCTCCATCCCACCCGAATCAACACTTCCATCTTTTCGTGATGATTTTCGTTTGCCATTGCCTCTCCTATGGTTTGTCCTGCTATATAGACACTCGGTACAATAATGCCATACATGAGTTAATTTCGTATAATCCACTCACACACTATAATAATGAGCTCCGTAATTGCCATTGAGGTGACCCTATTTGTTATCCTGCGCAACTTTTGGCGACCTTTGCCATTGCCTTTATTTTAGACGGATCAACTGCTTTGATTACTACCTTGATTACTAGAATATTTGTTCAGAGTCACAACTTTTATGTTCTCCTGCAGATGATTGGGAGCACGGTTCAAATTCCTAGAAAAATGCATTGATAGATACCAGGAAGTACCATATTTCTACAGTGCTTTAGCCTTTAGCCTCTATACATGGCATTCTGAAAACAATTCGATGAAGGCATCAATGTAGTACGAAAGGGTTTAGATTTGTTTCCTGATAACTACGAGCTAATTTACCGCAAAGCTGCTTTGACGAATTTGGCCTTTGACGAAACTTAGCATTTTGCTTTCGGAAAAGTTCATGCTAGCTTAACGTCATAAGTAAATAATATTTGATTTTATCTCATTTTTATCTATATCTTATCCCAATTTTTTAAAAAGTGAATGCTTTGACAACAGTATAACCCTTTGTACTGTGGCTTTGACCCTGGAGCTTTTTTGGAAGGTGCTTGTTTAGTGACTGCTGTGACGCTAGTAAGTTCATTGTTGTTTATTTAGCGAGTGCTGAGCTGATATAAGCTTATTAATCTACGACAACTACTAGTTTTGATTTTAAGAATCGGAAAAATGGAAGAACGGTTGGGCAAGATCCTAAATTGGCTTAAATTGAACTTTTTGGTGGACTACGTAACACCAGAGCTTCGGAAATTGTTACTGGAGAAATCGAAGAAGATGCTTGACAAGGAATGGGACGGCTCATCCGCGTCAGTTAAATCCCTTAAGATTGCTATTGGAAAGAAGGATTACAAAAGTGCCAGCGGTTCTGTACGGAATAAAATCGACAAAGGAGACATTGAGAATTGGGATCTGACCGCCGTTTCCCATGTCTTACTTTCGCTTAACAGCGAATGGGTTTCGGAAGAAGAAAAAGAGCGAATTAAAGCCGCAGTTCAGATAAGAAACCATTTAGCCCATCACCCTTCCAAAATAATCCCTCAAGAAGAATTTTGCGAGAAGTGGGAAACTCTGATTGGCTTTCTGACGTTCTTTAATGTCCCTACCGCCCAGATTGAGGAGGAAATCCAGTCCCGGACTTCCAATCTGTCTTCCCTTTACTCACCGAGCGTTTCGAACGCTGAAGCAAACAAACTAAAGGACGAAGGCAATACAGCGTTTAAGAACGAAGATTATGCGCAAGCTATTGAGAAATTTGATAAGGCCCTTAAGGTTGTCTCGCTGGAGGAAGCCGAACGTGGCGTTCTGTTCTCCAATCGTTCTGCTGCCTTCCTCCAGATGGCGAAAGCAAAGCAGGATCAAGAAAGGAAACATTTCGCAAAGCGTGCTGAGAACGACGCGAAAAAAGCGGCTCATTTGCAACCCATGTGGTATAAAGCTCATGTCCGTTTGGGTGAGGCATACAAGCTGCTGGAGAAGTACGAGAAGGCTATTACTACCTATGACGAAGCTCTGAGCTTGGATCCGTCGTTGGAAGTTGTACGGGCACGAAGAGACGAATGTCGTCAGGAACTTGGTAAACGTCAACGAATGGATCATATGGATACTATGAATATGCTTCCGCTGAGCACTGAAGTGATGATAGAACGAATCAACCAAAATCAGAAGAATAAGTTTTTAACCAAAGAGTCATACGAAGAATTAATGGACTTACTGAAGAAGGATGGACATGCTTTAGCCGATGTTGCCGAAGGCGTTCGGTATCGCGATGGAGTCGACACCGCCGTAAACTATGAACTAGCAGCGAAACACTTTTCCAGAGCTGCGAGCAAAGAAAATGCACAAGGAATCTACGAACTGGCACATTTAACCCAAAAGGGTCTAGGGGTTGAGAAGGATTATCGTCTGGCTCTTCAATTGTACAAACAAGCGGCAGAGATGCCGCCTTTCTTACCCAATGGCGGGATAAACGAGGGCGTCCTTCCTGCTATGCACAGCATTGCATTGATGTACCATGAAGGTGTTGGTGTCGAGATGTGGTATGTTTCGGTAAGAACATATTCTTTTCCATGTGAGTGAAAATATTAATTCAAATAAAAATGTATTGTGTTTATAATGCATTGTTTGTAACACAATTTCTTTTATACAGGCTTTTAATTGGTATAAGCGAGCTGCTGATCTGGGGTTTGGTCCGTCCGCCAACAATCTCGCTTGGATGTACGAGACTGGGAAGGGAGTACCTGAGCAAGATTCCGTGAAAGCTGTGCAGTACTGGAAACTGGCAGCTCGAGGCAAAATTACACGTGCAATGCTTTCTTTAGCTGGATATTATCTGAAGACTGGAGACGCTGGACAAGCTCGGAATTGGTTTAAATTTGCTGTTGAAGGAGGGGAAATCGGAGCTATGTCAAGCCAACAAGAATTCGAAGCCGCATGCAAAGCAATAGAAGAAGAGCAGGAGCTCAGTTTTCCCATTGTGGAAAAGTGGGAAAAGGAAAATAGTCTTTCTTCGAGCACGTTGTCGGACAAAACCAGACTGGACAGATTCTTGTACATTAACCACCCCGAAATGCATAAGTATATGGAACAAATTGATCACATTAAACGCCGAATTATAGCCGTGTCTCCGTTAAATCTCATAAACGTTTATAAGTACGACTATAAAGTAATAGCAGATTACGCTTCCCAAGGTCGAGTCTATGCTCAGCAGGTCCTCAGAGCAATGCAACATTTCGCATCAGCTTTTAAATGGCTCACTCGCTATGAAAAATCTCCAGACGCTAGTTTGGGTGATTTTATAATTGCAGAAGCGGCCCATTGCTTTGAAACAGCGTCGTACGTTTTCGCGGTCTCGGAAGAACATGGAACTTTACTGACGTCATTAGTGAAGCAAAAGCTGGCCGACTTGAAAGGGCAAACTTGCGACATGGATTGTTACGCGAGAAAATGCTACGCGTTCTTAAAACAATCGTCCTATACAGAAAACATCAAATTCCTTGAAAAATGCGTTGATAGATACCCGAAAGTTCCGTATTTTTACGAGGTTTTAGCCTCCATGCATGGTTTTCTTAAACAATACGCTGAAGGCATCAAAGTAACGCAAAAGGCTTTAGATTTGTTTCCTGATAACTATGAACTGATGTACGACAAAGCTGCTTTGACCAAGTTGGCCTTCGACCGAACCCACGACATGCAGAATGTAATACATTGTTATGAGACATTTCTTCAACATGCGCCTTCAGATCATCGGAAAGTCCCAGAATCGTATTACTCCATGGCTCTTCTCACTCTGACTAAAAGTTCGCAGGAAGAGGACGCAAACATGGACGCAGCAGGAAGAATCTATTATGAAAAAGGATTGGAGAGTGAGAAGCAATTACTGCCTTGTTTCCTTCCTTACGAAGACAATTCCACCACTAAAGGTATGGTTGGTATGTTTTTTGAAATAAGGGCAAATAATTTTAAAGAGAAATGGAATCTTTCTGGGAAATCTGCGTGTAATATAAAAGAGAGCCCCATGCTTAAGATGAGTAGACTGACGGATCCAAGTCGAGTGCAGACTATCCTTGCGCACCGAAAATCAGTTAGCGGTACCATTAGAAGTGGGTTCAAATCAGTTATCGCGACTACTATTACTCCCCGTTACGCGCAATGTGCTCATCCTACCCTGGTTGGCTTAAAAGCTGTCACACTATCCGAAATGAATCCTATGGAGGATAAAGTGTATGAAGGTCACGTCATTGATGTCGTCATTATTGACGACCCGGGTGCACCATTATACTCACTGTGTGTTGTCCTAGAAGACAGCGAAGGAGATGTAATGCGTGGCGCCTTCTACAACGTAGAAGGCGACCAGAGGATCAAGTTTGGCGCCAAAATTTCCATTCTGCATCCTTACATGAGAATTGGCGCAAACGATCAAAAACCTGGAATTCGCGTTGACGATCCTAAAACGCTCTTCTTCCACCAAGAAGACCCCGGTGTGCGCCGTTGCCGGTATTGCGGCGAAAAGAACGCAAATTTTTCATGTACGCGTTGCAAGACTGCTGACTACTGCTCCAAAGAATGTCAAACGAATGATTGGAAGATTTTGAAACATAAGCTAATTTGTAACCTGAAATCAGTGAAGTCCCGACTTACTACAGTTATAACTTTGTAGTCTGGATTATTTACTATTGTTAGAATAAGCACTCTGCTTAATTTACCATATATTCACTCAATTCTATTGGTCCGAGCAATACATACGCGCGCTTGATGGCACGAAAAAGTGATTTTTTTTATTGAGTTTGTAATAAATGAACTAAAGTACCTACAGACTTGTTTGAGCACTATTAAGAAAGATACTTGTACCAATGTTCTAAGCATAGCAAAATTTGACATTTTTAAGTAAACGATCTTGGCTTATTCGGCTAAATAATTAATTAATCAGTTCTCTTCCGATATGTTCTTTTCCGGCTGCGATCCGTTTTTCTGTGTAACCACCGCGTAACACTGCGTAACAGTAACCACCCCGGCATGCACAAGTATATGGAGCAATTTGATCATATTAAACGTCGAAGTATGGCCATGTCTCCCTTAGGACGTATAAACTTTTAGAAACTTGCGAAATGGATCATTACGCGAGACAGTGCTACGAGTACTTACAAGTACAGTATCTTCAAACGAAGAAAACGTCAGATTCTTTGAAAAATGCATTGGTAAATACCCGAAAGTTCCGTATTTCTACAAAGTCTTAGACCCCACGCACGGATTTCTTAAACAATACGATGAAGGCATCAAAATAAAGCAAAAGGCTTGGTTTTGTTTCCTGATAACTACGAACTGATTACTCCAAAGCCGCTTTGGCAATGTTGGCCTTTGACGGAAGGCAATACAGGGAGAACGTATAATAAATTGCTATGAGGCATTTATTCAACATGCTCCTTAAGATCATCGAAAAGTCCCAGAATCGTACTACTCCATGACTCTTCACACTGGCTGATTATTCTGAGAAGGACGAAACTTTTGCACCAATTGATGAAGCAGTAAGAACCTATTACGAAAAAGGATTGGAGAGTGAGAAGCAATTACTGTATTGTTTCCTTCCTTACGAAGACAATTCCATCTCTAAAGGCTTGATTCGTTCGCGTCTTCAAAATAGGGAGAAATGTTCTGAGAAGAAATTGAATCTTTCTGGGGAATCTACGTACATGACGAAATAAATAAATCTTGAAACGAAGGCAAATATTTCGAAAGAGAAATTGAATTTTTATCGGAAATCTATGCCTAACATCAAAGAGAACCCCATACGGAAGAGGAGTAGACTGACGGATCATTTCGAGTGCAGACTATCATTAATCATCGAAAATCAACTGGCTGGACCTTTAGTGGCTTCGGTTCAGATTTCGCACTATATCGCACTACTGTTACTCCCCGTTACACGCAATGTGCTCCTCCTACCCTTGTTGGCTTAAAACCTATCACGCTATCCGAAATGAATCCTACTGTGGATAAAGTGTATGAAGGTTACTTCATTGATGTCGTTATTATTGACGACCCCGCTGCACCCATACTCACTTTTTGTTGTTCTAGAAGATAGCGTAGGAGATGTAATGCGTGGCTTCTTCTACAATGTAGAAGGGGACCAGAGGATCAAGTATATAACGGCGCCAAAATTTCCATTGTGCATCCTTACATGATGATTGCCGAAAGGGATAAAAACACCCCCGGAATTCGCGATGACTCATCTAAATCGCTCATCTTCCACGAAGAAGACCCCAGTGTGCGCCGTTGCCGGTATTACGGCGAAAAGAACGCCAAGTTTTCTTGCACGCGTTGCAAGACAGCTGACTACCTGCTCCAAAGAGTGTCAAAGGAATGACTGGAAGATTTTGAAACATAAGTTCATTTGCAATACAAAAAATCAACACCCCCGGCCTAGCATAGTTATGACTATGTGACGATGATTAATTACTGTTAGCATAGTCACGCTAAGTTAAGTGTTTTCTGTAAAAGGTGTCTTGTCCATCTGAAAACTATTTACAAAAATAAATTTCTTCCTAAGTGGAATGGGTTCCCTAAAAATCTAATTCTTTGCATTTGATTATGGCCTTGCAGAGTGTAAATATATGTACATGTGTCACACATGCACATATATAAACACACCTTATGTGTCTATGTATGTATGTGATGGCAACTTGTTTGGTTTATTTTCGAAGTAGTCTGTATGGCCGGATTTTATATCACACTTACGTGATACAAACTGAAATAAAATAAATGAAATAAAACTGAAACCTTTAACTGGGCTTCTCAGATATTGAAGGGGGCAGTTTCCCTGCACTGTTTCGATGTTTTTTAAGTGCAGTTCGCGGTATCGAAATAGCTTTGAATAATTCTAGTAAACGAAAAAACATTAGATCAATCTAATTATTGTTTTTCTACATTTGTCACTGAAAACTTACGAAAAAGGGGGAACGATGGATTTATTTGACGAAGAGACGAAAGATATTTTAGTTCACAAGACTATTTGTCACTTGAATGCGTGCACAAATGAATGTATCGACTCCCCCAGTCCAGTGCCACTTTACGTGTATGGTTGAAAAACGTAGTACGCCAGTACAAAGTTCCAAACACAAGGTAAACAAAGAACATTCTGGAAAAAGTCAGAAAAGGGGGCGTGCTAAATACGAGGACAGTCTAGAATATTCTACTGCCTTCTCGCACAGTCACTGAACTGTTATCAGCAGCGCTGTTATCTCCAACCGAGCAGAAGTCAAACAGAAACACTTCCACTGGGCACGTCGGCCATTGCGGAAGGGCAATTTTCACGCACATTTTGGAATAATAGTTTAAGTAGTTAAGAACACCGAAATACTTGTGAAAAATTACAGCAAATAGAAGAGTATCAGAGCAATCCAAAGGTAATTTTTTTATATTTTCACAGAGGTTCTTTTCAAGTTGCGTTAAATTAAACTGAATTCTTTGTATTTCAGTCAAAATTATGCCTTCGTCTGTTTTAAAGAATGTAACCAATTGTTTCTGAATTTCTCTTTTCCCTATTTTCGTGTCTGTCAGAGAAAGAGATTTCTTTTTTCACGATAGTGAAATCGCGGAAAGTTTCAGGTCAGGATACAGTCAATGCTTTGGGTATTCATGTTCATAATCTCCAAAGATATTTTCGTCTTTTCTAAAAGCCAATTTCAACCTAGTAAAGCTAAGTTCATAAACTTCAGTTTGGTTTTTCGTGTTTTTGATGTTTCTGAAATCGTTCCTTGTCTTCCAACAGAGAAGACTGTTGGTCAACATTATCTAATCTATATTGTTTCTTGCCAGGCTGGAATCGAGTTTGCAGTTCGGGATATCGGGTTCCAAGTTAGATTTTAGCCCTCACAAATACCAATTTAAAGTGATTTTACTCAAAACCCATGATCTTATTTTCTTATTTTTTCCAGTTTAATTAACTGAATGACTGTCGGAAAATTTTTGAAAGTACCACCGACCGCCTACTGATAATAAGTTTAATAACTCAACTACCGGGTTTGATTTAGGAAACAAAACGGTAAAACATGGAAGAACGGTTGGGACCGGTCTTAAATTGGCTTAAGTTGCATTTTTTGTTGGACGAAGTATTACCAGAGGTTAAACAATTGTTTTTGGAGAAATGGAAGAGGATTAATGGACATGAATGGGACTCAGAAAAATCGGTAGAATCCCTGAAGGCTGATATTGGAAAGCAGTACGAACGTGCCAGCCGTTCTGTACACAAAATAACATCAACAAAGGAGTCATTGACAATTGGGATGTGACTACCATTGCCCATGTGTTACGTTCGTTAAACAGCGAATGGTTTTCGGTAGAAGAACAAGATCGGATGAAAGCCGCAGTTCAGATAAGAAACCATTTGTCCCACCACAGTAAAGTGATCTCTCAAGAAGATTTCCGCAAGGATTGGGATACATTGATTGGCTATCTGTTGTTCCTTGCTGTCCCTCACGAACGGATTACCAAGATTAAGGAGTACATCGAATTCCGTACTTCCGATCCCTCTTCCCTTTTTTCACCGAGCGTTTCGAACGCCGAAGCAGACAATCTAATAAAACAAGGCAACAAAGCATTCTGGAGCGGAGACTATGCACAAGCTATTGAGAAATTCGATAACGCTCTCAAGGTTGACAAGCTGAAAGAAGAAGAGCGGGGCGTTCTGTTCTACTATCGTTCCAAATTCACCCATGAGTTGATAAAAGCGGGGCCCTACCACGACTGGAAGGTTTTCGCAAAGCGTGCCAAGGACGACGCGAAAAAAGCGACCCATTCGCAACCCGTATGGAATGAAGCTTGGTTGGGTTTAGGTGATGCATACACACTGTTGAAGAAGTACGAGAAGGCTATTAAAGCCTATGACGAAGCTCTCAGTTTGGATCCCTCTTGTGAGATTGCACGGACACGAAGAGATGAATGTCGTCAGGAGGCTGGTGAAGGTCCGAACCCGATGGATACTTTGGATAAGCATCCGCTGAGCATTGACGTGATGATAGAACAAGTCACCCGAAATCAGAAGCCAAAGATTTCCGAAGGGTTACAAGAGGAGTTCATAGGCTATTTGAAGAAGAGTGGAAATGCTTTAGCCGATGAAGTAGAAGGCACTTGGTGTCGCTTTGGAATAGATCCCATCAAAATAGACTTTAAAATGGCAGCTGACCACTTTTCTGAAGCTGCGGACGAAGGAAATGCTCGAGGAATCTACATACTGGCACGTTTAACGAAAAAGGGTCTAGGGGTTAAGAAGGATATTCATAGGGCGTTCGGACTGTTCAAGCAAGCCGCTAGTATGCCGCCTTCCTTAACCAATGGTCTGCCTAACGAGGGCGTCCTTCCTGCTATGCATTGTCTTGCAATAATGTACTATGAAGGTGTGGCTGTCCTGAAGAGCTACGCTACGGTAACAACAAACTCCTTTCTATATCAATGTATATATATAACGTTTTTTGTGCGTATAATGCATTCTTTATCCAAGTTAGGGAAAAAACTGAGTATAACAAAGAGCATTTAGCATATGCTTCGCGACAAAAGTTGAAAAGCCGATGTCTGAAAGCTGATGTAAAAGAATTACCTACTAAATTAAAACTTCTTCTATACAGGCTTTCGATTGGTACAAGCGCGCTGCAGACCTGGAATTCGGTCCGTCCGCCAACAATCTCGCTGTCATGTTTGACATCGGGAAGGGAGTTCCTGAGCAAGACTCATCGAAAGCTGTATTTTACTGGGAACGGGCAGCTGAAGACAAAAATACACATGCAATGCATTCTTTAGCTGAACATTATCTGAAAACTGGAGACGTTGGACAAGCTCGGAGTTGGAAAAAATCAGCTGAGGAAATCCAGGCTACGTCATATCAACAAGAATTCGAAGCCAGATGCAAAGCATTAGAAGAAAAAAAAACTGAAGCGAAAGCCGAAATGGTAAAACTGATAACCAAACCTGGAACGGACTTATTCTCGAGCTGTAGCAAAATCGACAGTCACGAGTATTTGGAGACATTTGATCGTCATAGGCGTCAAAATATTGCCAGGTCTTCAGAAGTTAGAGGAAACGTTAATAAATACGACTACGCTGTAATTAAAAAACACGCTTCCCCAGATCGAATCTACACTCAGAAGGTCCTCAGAGCAAAGGAACATTCCATGTCTGCACTCGAAGGGCTCAATCGCTATAACAAATCACCAGACGCTAGTATTGTTGATTCTATAATTACAGAAGCGGCCCAATGCTTTGAAAAAGCGGAATACGTTTTCACGTTTATGGATGGGCAGAGAGATTTACTGAGGAAATTAGTAACGTCTAAGACGGCCGACTTGAAAAAGCCAACTTGCGAAATGGATCGTTACGTGAGTCAATGTTACGCACACTTACTAATGAATTCCGAAAAAGAAAACTTACAATTTCTTAAAACATGCATTAAGAGATTCCCGAAAGTTACATATTTCTACAGTTATTTAGCTTCCATGCACTGTAGGCTTCAACAAAACGTTGAAGGCTTAAAAGTATTAGAAAAGGCTTTGGCTTTTTCCCCAAAAAATTACGAACTTATATACGACAAAGCTGCTTTGATGAAAAAATTGGCCTGTGACGAAAGCCAAGACATACAGAACGCAATAAGTTGCTATCAGGCATTTATTAAATATGCTCCTTCAGATCACCGATGTGTCCCAGAATCGTACTACTCCATGGCTTTTTTGACTCTGAGCGCAAGTCCGCAGTACGATGACGCATCAACGCAGCAAGCAAGAACCTATTATGAAAATGGATTGAAGAGTGAGAAGCAATTACTGCCTTGTTTCCTCCCTTACGAAAAAGAACTTTTCCAAACTAAAGTCCGCGTTGTAAGTGGCGTAACCAGGTTTTTTTTTTGGTACGCACTTTCAGGATTTGGCGCCCCTAGTTCACTTCCTCCATAAGTAATTTAAACTTAAAACGCATGCTTATAAATGACTCAAACACCGACAACGAAGTACTTGAAAAGTTAGTTTAATATCACTGGGTTAACAATCACAGGCAGAAATCAATGTGTGATACATGACACAACCAGTTAGCTTTATGATAAATTAAGTGTAATTAGGTTAAGTGAATCACAGACGAATTAATATGCAGAACAATAAAACATTGAAGTTGAAGATGATTAGTTTAAGGCAAGGAGGATCCGGCGGTCATTCAAAGGATCAAAGTCACGCAGTACTTGCTCTATGTCAATGTTAACGTCCCTGTGCAAATGCATCAATGCAAGTCCTGTCAAACGACTTTCACCCATCGTGTTACGCAGCCATGTTTTCAGTCTTTTCAGAGTACTGAAAGAACGTTCAGCAGTGGCTACGGACACGGGCATTGTTGCAAAAATTGAGAGAGCAGTGTAGATGTTCGGGAATGTATCTCTTGACATCACAGCAAGTGTTTCGCATACTGATGCTGGTTTCTCACGGTCAGATGTTGAGCTCCATTTCGATCTCCAGATCTTCATTTCCTTTTCATCATAAACGCAATCTGAAGTGAAGGCAGCAAATATGTCTTTTTCTAAATCTCGAGAACACTTTGATAGACGACTAGGTATAAG
>JAGJRP010000208.1:0-66526 GCA_022832235.1 Lepidurus couesii | reverse complement strand
CCCCCCCCCCCAAACGGAAAAGTTGTGTCCGATGCTTAGAAACGAAGCGTGATGGGAGGGTGCCAAGTATAACTGCCTGGGCCAAAAGGGAAGAAGAGCAGAGCAGTGAAGGGAGGATGTGTGAGTTTGGGTCGATAATGCCACACGTTTCCCTGACGTTCGTGCGGAATGTATTTGGGTAGGTTTTAGGGGTTAGGGTTAGCGTTTGAGGGTGCAAAGGCTGACAGTAGCTGCAAGAAAACGACGAGGACCAGCGAGCCCTATTGAATCCTTGACAGGGCGCCAAATCAAACAAAATCCACCCTACTACTTAACCACTTTTTTCTCCCCTCCGAGTCCTTCACTCCGTGACTCGGCTAAACGGCAGTAGCCACCAAAAAAATCACGGATTGAAATGTGATTTTCTTCAGTCAACTTCAAAGTCGACGTTTTCCTTCAAGGAGCAAACTTTGTTTTACATCTCTGCGAGTAGCCGTTCACGAGTTAGTGGCATTACAAACTCGAGTCATGACGTCACAACGGTGCTACGGCGTGGCTTACGGCGCCTGCTTACTTCCCGAGTTTAAAACAGTATACAACGCTTAGAGTACCATGGATAAAGTCACGTCTGTGACTTTAGGAAGCATTTCGGAAGATATTTCCTTCTTTAGTAGCGTAAGTACCACTATGCGTATGCTGGAAGGAAAAATATCACTAGGAACTGGATTCTTCCCTGCAATTTTAAGACGTAGGGGAGCAAACGAGCTTGATGTATCGGTTAGCATAAATAAGCAGTCAAAGATGGCTAGGAAGAGAACAAGTGTAACATCAATGCTCCATAAAAGAAATAGTTTCAGTTCGGAAGGATTTTCAACGCGAAGAGAGCTTTTCCCTTTATTCCCTTTTGGAAACCTTTTCCCAAATATGTTGTAGAACATTCTTGCGGATTTTCAATGAATATGGAAACAAAAACGGGGGTACAGGGTATCCATAATGACAACCAGACATGGCCACGTGATGTTTGTGAACGTAAAAAGTACTTTATTTTATGTTTCTTCTTAATTTTTTTAAAAGGCCATTCGAGCTTTCGAGAGCAACCCTTTCAGTCTGTGGAGGTGATTTCGCAGTACTTTTTTAAAACAGACTTCCGCCCAAGAAAACCCATGAAGACGAGGAAAGAAGGCGCCGAGTAGCAAACGAGATTCACTTGCAGTCTTTTCCTTTTCTTTTTTTCTTTCTGAAGGCAGAAATGCAAATGTTTGCCGTGTTCCTTTGCCGTGGTTTGGCGAGGCTAATGTATTAGAGCTCGTTTGAGGAATCCGGGAAGTTGAAGTTGAGTGTATACGTCCGTAAAGCTTCGGCCATATTCGACTTAACAAAAAAAAAAAAAAAATGCCTGGAAAAACGGCCGCTCTGTGGAATGTGAAGGCTTCTCTTAACGAAACTGGCAAGTTGCGTAACTGCCTTGAAAAGCGGATTTGGGAAAAGGAAAACGAATGTATTTGGAAGCTTTTCTGGCAGAATTTTTCGGGAAATTCCTCGCGGAGGCTCGTCTTCTTTGCTTTTTTAACCCCATCGTCTTGTGCTGTTCTTTATTTTCCCGTTCAGCGGAGAAAAAATAATTCAATTACAGGTTTTTGGTGCTCACTCGTGTGGTTTGCTTTTATTTGCCATGCTTAATGGTATCATGTTGAGTTGTGCTTTGGTACTCCATGTTTTGGTAAAGTCTGCCAGGATTTTTCATAAAGCATTAAGGCAAGTGTGAAGAAATAAACCAGGAAAAAGTGCCGGTAAAAGGGTAGAAAAAATGGAACGGAGCGCGACGAGCATTGGAAAACACAGCAGCAGCTCCACGGGCAAGACGAGATCCAGATTTAAAGCCAATTTAACACAGTGAGACGAGCTCTGCGTACTTCTCCGTGAAAACCACTTGGCTGGAACTAACCCAGTGACTTGACAAATGGCAAGCAAAAAACGGGATCTTTTCGATGTCTTTTCCACTCTTTGGGGGAGGGGTCTTACGTTATAGTATATGCTTTTCCCTTCAATCATTTTACTGAGACACGTCGTATTACACCCAAAACTAAAGAGTTTGAAACCCTCCACGCCAAAAAATGAAAGAAAACAGCGAAAAAGAGCCAAGGGGTTCGTAACTCCGTGGGTAGGTGTACGAGGGTTAAACATTTTGTTTAACCTAGGGTTAAACTGTGAAACTTTAGGGTTAAAACTGGTAAACTTGGGTTTAAAACTGTGAAAGTTGGGGTTAAAACTGGTAAACTTAGGTTTGAAATGCTAAACTTAGTTAAACTGTTAAGTTAAAAAGCTAAAAAAAACAAGTTACACGCGTTAAAAAGTTGAACATTTTTTTTTTTTTTTTTTTATTTTTCATTGAATCACGGCGTGAGCTCTGCTCATTGCCGTCTTTGTATTATAAGTAAAGTTACAGCATCATAAATATTATTTTTTACACCCATACATACAAGCATGCGTTCTCTCAAGAGAGAGAGCATTCATACATGCTTTTATTCCTGGCGTGATTTTCATAGATGACGCCAGGAATAAAAGCATGTATGAACATTTTTTACCAGAGTGGTCAGGGTGTACGAAGTGAAACACGAGTTGCGAACCCCTTGGAAAGAACGACGGTTCTACTGTATCACTCAATGACAATTTGGAAAAAATAATCCCTAATTAAGGTAAGAGTCGTTGGCTTGGAAAATTATAGTCTAGTCAAAAAACAAAAAACACCCAGGGCTTTTATAGATAAGAGTTGCAAGACTGGATGCAACGGAAGTCGTAAACTTGATTCTTTTCTTTTTCTTTTTTTTTTTGTTTTGGCACGGAGATTTCGGACGGCTGTAATATAAGTAGTGCGGGCTAGGACCGCAGAACATAACTAAAACTAAGGAGCGAAACCCTGAAACCTAAATACAGCGAAAAAAATAAAGAAAATGAAAACGGGGAGAGGATGCCAAAGGACGATGACCAATTTAATAAAAAGACAACCACACCACGAGAGGAAATGGACGTAGGTTGAAATTGATGTGGAACTCTTGCAGCGAAGAAATACCAAAACAAGCACATAACTTTGACAGCAAGGTGCTGCAAAGAAATCGAACGCAAGAGTTTAAGAGTCCGGAGAACTGCAGGTGACAAGAAGTCTGCAGTGCAGGTTTTTACCCTTGGAATCACACCTGCCCATCCGCCAGGCAACCTCCAAGATAACACCTTCTTCCCAACAGCTATTGTGTATCTGTTAAGGCAAAAGGCAGCTGGCAAACCGGTCCCAAAAGCTCTCTACCTCTATGTATTATCGTTCTTTTTTTTTTTTTAAAAAAATATTATTATTCTGAGCTCTCGCGCCCTATAGTTTTAGCCACTTCCATTGGGGGCCATTGTAACGAGCCCGTGAAATTCTTGTGTGAGCAGCGACAAGTCTGAAAGGTAATCAGGTTCTGCGCAACATGGCATTTCGCCTTATTGCCCCCGATAACATTAGACGATACCGGTTCCAAGCACCTATGCAAGGATCGGGGTGGAAAACACGGAACTAATAGCGAATTCCATTGGGAACTTGGTGGAACACTTTTTGGCACTGAATGCCACAAATTCACTGTTGCAACACACAATTTTCTGGCATTCAGTGCAAAAAGGGCTGCACTAGGGTTCCCAATGGAAAACGCTATAAGATCGTTTTCCATTGGGAACCCTGGTGCAGCACTTTTTGCACTGAATGTCACACAATGGTGTGTTGTGCCGCAAAATTGTGTGTTGCAACAGTGAATTTGTGGCACTTCGCTATAAGGGTGCTCAAGTCGTCGTCACATTGCAACTAGTCAGTGCGATGACACTTGGCTTATCTTTAAAAAAGAACAAAAGTTACGCGTGCGAAAAGCAAGGATCTTTTCCACGCCAGAGCATGGCAGCATAGATCAATCTATCTATCTCTATCTTACAACATGTACCAGACCCAATGTTCACCAACGCCAGCACCAAAGTAAGCAGCAGGAGAGAGGTATCGGGGGAAAGCAGAATAGCCCGTATCTATTTCGTTTTTGGCTCAAGTACTTCTCAAGTGATGGTAGATGCTGCAGAGTACCTCCATTAACGTATAGATCGCAAAGCTGCAGAGCACTTAAGTCGTAAAACACTTGGTTACGAAGCCCCCAAACGAGTCCAAAAGCCAAACCTCGCCCCAACAACAGGCCAGAAAGGCATATAGTGTATAAGAGAGTTGGTTATAAAGGGTATTCCGCAAGCTTGGGCCAGGGAGTTTTTTTTTTTACTTCTAATTGAGGGATACTATCCACTTGAAGCGCTTTGTTGAAATCAAGCATCTTTGCAGTGAAAAATGGCTCTTCAAAGTGTGGCAATCGGGGTGGGGAAAAAAATCTCCTTTTTTAGCGCCAAAATAGATCCTGGCCCGGCATTTACGTGCCAAAATCTTGGAGTATAGGCATGTTTCCTGAGAAGTCAGGGGAATCGCCGATGGGGTATATGACATGCAAGAGTACCGAAAAATGTCCCGATATTGACGAGTTGTTGTGAAACTCCAACTTGAAGTCGACTGGTGTAAAAGGACAGGTATCACTTTGCATAGGTTTGATACCGATTCCCATGACAACCTCGTGAGCTTCGGACTCCTGAGACGAAAAGTCAATTCGGGTCAGGTTTTCGGTCTCCGGCGTGGCGCCACCAGGGTTTTTCTTCTTCTTTTACTTTGTATTGGGAGCTTTTGGGGAGGTTTTCCGAACAGGAGGCCTTTTTGGCCAATTTCAAAACCAAAACCGTCGAACAACGTTGTGTGGGGCTCTAAAAGCTAAGGAACCTTCTGAAATGGTTTGATGGAATGATGGGAGGCCTTCGAATACTCGGAACCCGTTGCAGGAAGTCCACTTGAGAGCATTTTTATAGACCCTCATAATACGTCTATGCATCAGGCACCCGATAATATACCGGGAGGTGCGAATCCTTAATGCAAACAAAACAAAAAATGGCTCACTGCATAGGGGACCCATGTGTGTATTATGCATGTTCATTTACCGGTTTTCCAGCACCTGCTTCCTGTGACGTTATCTCTGCTTTCTATGTTTCCTTTTCTTTACCTCGAGTAGCACTTAATTTCAATTTCGAGCCTGTGTTTTTTATTTTTTTTACATTTTTTTTCTGGTAATTTTCGTTTGTCCTAAGTTGGGTACTGCGTATTGCCTGTCACGTCGAGCTCTAGAGGCTTATAAGCCTTTTTTGGAAACGATTGATTTTCAAGCTTGGGGGAGATGGTTTTATTGTATTTATTTATTAGGATTATTATTTGTTTTTTTCATTTTGGCCTTTTCCTGTCGGAGATCCCCCTTCCATGCAGGTCCTCTGTAACGTGGACAAATTGCCAAGGACGGCAGCCATAAAAACTATATGGGCTTTATGCATGCATAAGGTGCATATTGTAATGCTCCACGTTGACTTGGATCGTGGAGCGCCATGTTTCTTGACTTTCTCCCTCTCACACAAAGTTGGCTTTCCTCCGGTTGCGAGTCTCATTTCGTGGGCCAAGTTGCGTGCAATCATTTATGAACCATCCCGCAGTACTGACCTCGGATTTACGCTAGACATTAACGCTCGACTTCCGGGCGTCACGCTAGAAAACTACCATCCCAGGGAACTCGGTCCACCCAACTTATCAAAGAGGAAAAAAAAAACTAAAAAAAAACTGAAAAGGGCACCACATGAGCGTTAGAAGGCGGCCAGAACTCTACACTGGCAGGGTTACAGGATGAAATTAGGGGTCCAACATCATCAAGATTTCTGGGCTGGGGCTCTATACTTATGTTTCGTATACTGTGACCACAAGGGCCAACAGAGCCCAAGGGTCGGATTCTACCCTAATTGCACGAGGCCAAGTGCCTGACTATTTACAACCGAGTAAAACTAAAGAGTTCAGAATACACTTTGGCAGCTCTGAAATGCCCGGTTTATTGATACATTGACGGTATAGAGACAGTATTCATTGTTGTTAGGTCCCATAACAGCGCATTGACATATCCGTTAAGGATTCATTGTTGCCAAGTGGTGTACACCGGGTTACTGACAGTCGTAAAACCGTTTATGACTCTAATATCTAAGAAATTTATTAACAGCAGTTTGTTTTGTTTTATGTTTAGCTCTTTTGAATCCTAATTGCATGGGGCCCAGTGCCTTACTATTTACAGCAGAGCAAAACTGAGAAGTTTCGAAATTCACGGTGTATTGATACATTCACGGTGTGGACAGTATTCATTGGTGTTGGGCCCCATAACAGCGCATTGACTTCCGTTAAGGATTCATTGTTGCCAAGAGGTGTACACTGGGTTACTGGCAGTCGTAAAACCGTTTATGACTCTAATCTCTAAATTTTTTGTTTTATTATTTTAATATGAAAAGCAGTTTTTAGTTTGTTTTATTTTTAGCTCTTTCAACTCCTATTGTTGTTCCGTTCCCCTTTTTGTTGTTGTTTTGTCATTTTTTGGGAGCAAAGTGGTCTGTACCTGGTCCCATCAAGGTTTCAAAAGCCCTTAATTTGTCATGGTTCTGTGGAGCGTCTTTCGTTATTTGACAAGCGTCCAACCCGGTTGTCATTGTCTCATTGATGTATCAAGCCACGCAATTCACGCACGCACGATTCCGGTCGAGGATATCCCACCAGATCGTGAAAGGTGGTAGAGATTGTTGATTGTTTGATTGAACGGAAAAAGTTCCGGGTTGGAAGGGAGGGAGATCTTGTTTCGGGACTAAAAATAATCCCCAACGAAACGGACAGATTGTGAGAAGCTGAGTAAATCCAATCCGGTACCCCCCAAAAAAAACTAAAAAATAAATAAAAATAAAACGATACAAAAAAGTCACGTACACCACAGCCAGAGGTTCCCCGAACACACTAACGAGCATTTTCTCTCTGCGAAAAAGGAAAACCCCCCAAGAAAAGATGATTAACCATCTAGCCGCTGCGAACACGGACAAGGCAACGTAAGGCAGAGCTGTCTCGTGTCTGTCACAAAACGACTTGGAAACGTCCATCGCGACGCTATTGACGTCAGTAACCTTTTGCAAAGAGACGACAAATGGTACACGGGATATAGCCCAGTCTCTGTATTTATATCTTAGCGAAGGTCTGCGAACAGTTAGCACCATAGTTCAACGTAAGGTTGGGCGGGTGAGACCAGGCGCCTGAGTGAGAAACTCGGACGTGTCGCGAAGTTTCCACTCGCAGTTACGGCCTCTTTCTATTTATTTTTACGCTTACGTCAGGTTGAAAAGGGGAAAATAAGAAATAAGACAAGGGGATACCGCTGGGGGTGAAAGGCCGCTGGGTTTTAAGGGTGGCCAACTTGCGCTATTATGAACGTGACAAGCGTGACCGGCAGCCTTTGAACCCGATTGCAGGCCGGTGATCATCCATGCCACCCAGAAATAGCCTTGTCTAAATGTGAAACGCTCGCCTTAATTAGCGGCGTTGGAGGCAGGGAATTTTTCACCAGTTTCTTCCCAACTCTGTCACCGCATGAAACGACTGGCCTATGCGGTCTGTCTGGGAAAGTTTTGCGAAATGGAGTATACACATGTAGAAATATCTCCCTCTACCTCTAGGCGCGGAACTCGATCACATCCCCCGCCGCATATGGGTTCGATGGGGCCGATAAAAAGCGGCACACCGCCAGTGATTGTGTTGCGAGCATCCAAGAGCACACACCAACACCGATTGCACCGTGGGGAGCACCGCAATGGGAATACTTGTAAGTGAAACCATTCCTTTTCTTTTTGTCTAACAATGGTACCTATTTGCTCCAACACGTGTCCGTGCAATTACTCCATGTTAAGTTCAAAGAAATCCCACGCCCCTTTCTTTTCAATCCGTAAGCTGGTAATTGTGGTAACGGGGAAAGTGATTGAAAGGCTGCGAAACCTTCACAATGGCTCATCCAGCGAAAAAAGGAGGGATGGGGGGGGGGGGCAAGTACAATACTTAGATTGGAAGTTTCTTTATTTGCCGCGAAATTTGCAAAATGCAGAGCTACCATGGGTTTTTAATACGTTGCTAACTGCTTAACCCAAGGGTATGGCGACCACCTGCCAACTTCCCTGCAGGCTGTTTTTTATTTTTAAGAAGCTGCTGTTGTCGTGCTGCTCCCAGTTCATGTATGCACTCTCAGAGCGAACGTTTTCGTTTCAAAACGACAGTCGCTGCATGGCTAAGTGGCCACGTTTCCTTTTCAATGGCTGAAGAGGCTTGGGAGAAAGACAGCAGCGAAGAATAAGGGTCCACCTCCTGAAAGGAAACCATTGTTGGCCGTGCTCTGACCTTGGTGCTCCTGTGCAATACCTTTAGGACAACTTGGCCGGTCCTCCAGCACAGCTCGACAGCTTTGGCAGCGAGAACAGGCGAGTCCTTCTGTCCGGTCTCCGGTGGACTTCTGTGGGAGCATGGCTGGTATAGGGTTTGGGGAAACGTTCGGTGGGAGCACGGCACGGCTTGCTGGTGTAGGGTGGGAGGGAGCCGGAGTGTTCATTGTTGGAGTTCTGGCAAAGCTCGTTGCTGTTTCCTACCTTCCTTTTTGGGGTTGTTTAATTCGCCAGAGAATGGAGGCCGCTAGACTTGATTCCCTGCTGGGATTCGGGGGTGGACGGTAGACGGATTTAATGTAGGGCAGGGCCTAACAATCCAAGAGCTTAAGCGTGTAGGGTTTTTGAAGAGGATTAATGGAGGAAAGAACTCGTGTGACCCCTGACCCAGAAGAAGCTAATCAAGTTACACGCGTGTGTATTGGTCTTTGAAGCCGAAGGAGCGTCAGAGAGAGGAATGCACTGGCAACCGAAAACGTCAACGACAATCGAGGCGATAGCGCGATATGCGAGATAAATTAGGGTGTTAGGGCCAGACTCAGCTTATCGTAAAGAATTGGGCCGGAAGGGTTAGGTGTAGGGGGCCGAAACCACTGCCAGAATCACCCGAATCGTTCGTATTTACCAACCAAGATAGGTAATTGTAAAGCATATACTGTTCTCAAAGGAGAAAGAGAAAGAGAGGGCTTATTCCAAATCAGTTTATTGTCGTCAGAATACACGTATATACCCTATACATCCCCCCTTTACGCCCCGCATCCAATTTTTTTCATGAGAGCTGGCACTTTGGGGTGCTTAGGTCTGTTTGTAGTGATGGATGTAAAGGATTATGGCGCAGTAATCTTTGATTTCCATTTCCACTTAAGAGATTGTTGGCGCGTTCGAGTTCAGCTTATTCGCGGATGGTCCGAAAGAGTAAACGAAGGGGCTCAAGTGTCGTGTCGCTTTCTCCCTCCTTGTAATTTACCAAAGAAGGGGTTAAAAGTGCTGCGATTCTGTAGATTGCTAGTTCTCTTGGACACTTCGGAAAGTTCTGGAACCTCGCCATGAATGATAATCAGCAAATAGAGCGGTACACACACAACGCGGGGAATTTGGGGAGTAATGCTATTAAGAAGCATAGGTTTAGAAGTACAGGTTTAGAAGCTAAAAGGGCCACCAGAGACATTTTGTAAGGTAACCGGAAATACCAGGTGTTGTCTATGGCTACACGGCCTCTGAGCTTCTGGAATTTAATGCGAGAACGTTTTTAGTTTCGGAAGCCCATGCGCCGCTAACCCCTCGCTTAGTACTTAACGCAAAAAAGAGCCCTGCTGCCAGCAGGACAATATCTTCAGGTAGGCAAAGCTAAAAAAATAAAAAAAATAAATGCTTTAGTTATAAAAAAAAGTTTGCCCACTAAAAGCGCCTCGTATTACCTCGTATTACGCGTAAGGACGGAGGGAAAGAACAATAAGAAGTTAGGTGTTGTGCAGTTAGCTAGTTTTCATTAAAAAAAAGGGTGGAAAGGGACCTTGGTAATATAACTTTCGTGGAAAAACCTTCTTGGAGAACGCTAGAAGAGCCCAGGCATTGTTGGGAATGGTTCAAGTTCGTTTTATGGTTTTGCTGCTAAGCTAGAGAGAAGTTAAAGTGCGAGGAAATAGACAAGGGGCTCCCCGGCAGTAATAGTGCCAGGCAGGACCGGGAGCCCCGAAATTGTGCTCGACAATTGCGGGCTCGGACAGTTTTTCCCAATGGCTGTGGAACGACTTGGGGAATTGTTACTAAGGTGTAAAATGGGCTGGGAATGCCTGCTGAGGTGCGCTCAGGGTATTATGGACGTTTAACACTGCGCTCTCCGCGACGAGCCAGTACTGTACTGTATACTATTCAACGCTAAAGGTTTTTCCCCGTCTCTGCCCTCCTTATTTGGGTCCTTTAAGATGTTACTGCATCAACGCCAGCGATTATTTAAGAGTGAAGTGTGAAAAGGTTTTTATTTTATTTTTTGGGCTTCAGTATTATCCCCAACAATAGCTCACTGGGAAATTAGATGGAGCTTGAAAAGGTCTTGATACCTTTGATACCAACAAGCTCTATACCCCTATGGGGGTAGTGACAGTTTAAACCAGAAAATCATTGTTGCGCATCTTGGAAAGCAGCAAGGGGCCTACACGAGCATGGGAAGTACTGCAGAGAACGTTTTATCCAAACCTTTTTGGGAGCGTTTGGGGAAGTCTGTCAGTGTCAACGTGAATGCTGATGGAGATGAAAACTTTCTGACCAAGAAAAAGTTTGGCTGCTACATCACAATTTTTCTTCCAGTTTTCCATTTTATTTCACGATTTGTTTCATTTTATTTTTTTAGTTTTAGTTTGGGGAAGACAGTTCTGGACTTGACTTCGAGCGAGGGGATTGCAAATGCCTCAAATCTTCGCTCTTGGCAGCTGTCGATGGCAAACGGAACTGTGGCACAAAATGCCCAACATATCATTTCTGGGAGATTCTTATTCTATCTCGGATGTCCACCCAAGAAAAAGAGGAAATGGCCGTTTTTTTTTTTTTTTTTTTTTTACTCCCCTCTTTCGCTAGCCTCTGCATATCTGGCAGAGAATAAAATTGATGTTGCATGCAGAATTACCCTTCTTTTCTCAATCTTTTTTCTTGATCTTGGCTCGCTCAGATTTTCTATTCAAAAGCTAGCCTCCTTACCGCGTTTTTTTCGGGTTATTTTTATTTTAGTCCCGGAGCTTATAAAGGGCTTTTTTTTCGTTCCCTTCAACAAAGTCTCCATGGAGTCAAGAAAGCGATAAGAGAACAAGACGTGCGGTTTGATCCATGTCTTCGACGTCTCCTTTATTGCCATTCACATTCGGTTATCATAGCGATTTTCAGTGTTGGGTGCTGGGAGACAAAAACAGCTTACAGTAACCTGTGAAGCGTCCTTTTACGCGCAAAAGCGTCTCGTCTCGTAATTCATTTCCTCGCTCAGGTTTACCCAGCTTTGCTATCCAAACTACATGGATCACTATTTGTTCGAGCGAAAGCCTGCCTTTTTTCTTTTAATCTCCTAAACAGGAATTGGGAAAACTTTGGGCATGCATCCGTAGCTTTACAACACCAAGGATGCTGAATTCTTTAGATTCTGTTTCTTTTGAAGATTCCCCACCCACAAAAAAGAAGAAAAGAAAACGGAGCAAACTCAATCTTCCAACTCGAAACTCGAGCATTATAATTATACAGCCTTTCATATCTTCGCGAAGCATGTCGACAAGTATTCCAGGTTCTTATATACCTATAAAAAAGAAGGAATGCCTTGTTATCGTGCATACTTGGCCCAAGTTACACTCATCTTGCCCGGAGTTAGGAGCAACTTTTCCGTTTCTTGCAGAGTTGGAGGATTTTCCACACAAGATTTTCGTCAGAACAATCTCGGCAAGTTTCGGCACGTGAAAATAGTGTGGAAAGAGGGAAAAGCTCTCTAAATGAGACAATTTATTATGACCGCAAACAGATAGTTTTAGAGGACTCTTCGCTGAAAAGCTGGAGTTGATTCCTCTAACTTCTTGCTTGTGGCAAAGTTTGGGATTCTCTTCGCAAGTTGGCAGCAATCAAACCGATGAATTTCAGAGCTGTGAGATTCCAAGATGGCGCTTGAACCGCTGAATCCCGACTACCTCAAGTCAAAATAACTTCGGTAAAATAAAAAAATTAAATCATGTGCTTTTCAATCTCTAGGAGTGTGAGTGTTTCAGAAGAATAGCCCCAGTATACTTGGACCATTAAAAAATGAATCAAACAAAATTAGGTAAAAAATATTAAAATGTTAAAATTGTATTTAGGGAGGAAGTTCTTGAGAAGTCAGGTCAAAGGTTTCGTATTAATCAGGTCAAGGGTTCATGCTAGCCAGGTCAAAAAAGAGGAAACACAACATTCTCCCCACCTTGGGATCCATAAAATCCAACACTTGGACCATTTTTTTTTTTTAAACCGGCATAGGCTCGCGCCTATTGCCTAGGGCTTTATTGTACGTTTAGAGCAATATTTTTAAAAACAAAATTAGATGAAATGCAAAAATATTAAAATCAAGATCGCATATTGCACTTCTAAGAGTGAAGATTTTGGGAGAATAGGTCCCCTATAGTTGGATTTTTTTTTTTCCTGCGAAAGGTTGAAGGGTCTTGCTTGGGCTTCAGCTCCGTGTAGGTCCGGAACTTGATTAAAGTTGGATTATTAGAATGCAAAGCGCGAGTCTGAATAGAGAAGTTGGGATTCGAAAAAAAGAGAGTTGTATATACACAGCGACACGCTTATCAACGAAAGTAAAGACTGGGAGGAAAAAAAAGAAAAGACTTGCACCTTGCACATGATTTTCTGTTACTAAATTGCTGCATTACATCGGGAATGCGAGGGGGGAAACTCGTCGAGTTCGGGAGTTGTGGAGCGAAGTTTGGGGAAGTAATAGCTGCTCTGAAAGCAGAGTTAGTGGGCGTAAAAGCGCAATATTCCTTGATGAATGAGCCCGGGCTTTACACCAGAAAAGGCGGAAGGAACGAAGAGAAAGAGAGAGAAAAAAAAAAACAAAAAAAACACGGCCAAATACACATCTCAAGACGAGGCTGTCAGCAATGTGGGGTGCTAGCACACCATCACATTATTTCTTTCCCGTCAAGTAGTGGAGTAAGAACCAGAGCTAGTAGTCTCAGTCAAATGCGTCAATACTTTCGGGGTTTGGTATATAAGGAGGCCGTGTAAGGTTTCCATCGCGCCTCTATGGTGTACTTTGGCTCTACCTGATTCCTTTTTTATTTTTATTTTTTTAAAAAAGAGTAGCGATTTCCCGTTCGATGAGATTGCGGCTGATAAAATTTCCATATGAGAAGGAAGCTCTATAAAAGAAAATGAAAAACGGTGGAAAAGCTTCCACACACACAGTACGTAAGTTATACAAGGGTCTCGCTTGAGAGCGCGATAGGAGCATTGTGGTTTTTTCCTTTTTTTTCGGTTTAGCTGTGCCTCTTTTCCTCTACCTCTATCTAGTGGAATGGAATCTGTGATCAATAGAGACCCTTGCACTGGTGGGAGTGGGAAATTTCGACGTTTTCAACAGATGGGCCCCCAAGACGACCCAGGTGAACTTATTGTTGGTGTTAAAACCTCTCATTTGGAAGATGGAAAGGTTTCCAACAAGCACCGAACTTGAATTGGGTGAACTCGGAAGGTTTCCCATAGGAGATTGAGCCTGCAGTGCAGAGGAGCCACAAGGAGAAATCAGAATCAATGGGCTCTACGATACATACCCCTACTACTATGTATCTATCTACATCCCCGGCATAGTGTATGTGCAAGCTATGGTAAAAGGCGGCTTTTACCTTGCTGGGCAGATTTAGTTGGCCGAAGATAGATTTCACGGAGGAATGGCCGTGGCGGTTTTTGCTTTTGGCCTGGTTTCTCTGGTAGGAGGACAGGGGAGTTGAAGCCCTTCAAGTAGTGCAGGGGGTCTTTTTCCCCCCGACGTGCACTTTGTGTGTGAATGCATACAATCGACAATCGACCTAAGGTCACAGCCCCAAAGAAGGGTAAAGGCAGAAAACCTGGTTAGCAACAAGGTTTTCAGGTCCACGGACGTGAAAAGTACGTATACGAACGCTATACGTCAGTAGGGGCCACAATCGTCCCCGAAAGCTATAATTGGGGGGCTTTAAATCCTCCACAAGCCAAAACTGGTGGAGTTCAAGCCAGGTCCGTGAACTCGTGACCCGGTACGCCGGGGACCCCAAAAGCAAAGTGGTCAAAGTACCTTGACCTTGGACAGTAAAGGGTTCGGCGCGCACAGGGTGTGAAAAGTATGCGAGTTCAGATCAGTCGCTTTTCTAGTTAAAGGTTCTGCAGGCAATCGGATAAGGATGGCTTTTGACATGGAAAAGATTCGTCGAAGGGGGTGGAGCAACTGAGCAAGGCATCGAACTCATTGCGTTGCTTGACTCCTGTGCAATTCGCAACAGTGAATGTTTTCCCCCATCCAATATCATCCACCAGGAGCGAACAAACGACGAGCGAACAAACGACGAGCGTACAAACGTTCGACAGACGTGTCATCAACAGGTTCGTCATGTCAAAACCGCAAGTAGTGTGTAAGCGGATCTTTCAAGGCACAGTATTTGTTTTAGACTCGATTTCCCCACTACTGTACGTTTATGTTTATACTGTTGGGCGGCCCCGGACTTTCATATACAAGTCGCTCTCTCCCCTTTAGATAAACTTCCGCGGAAACCGTGTTCTTCGACGAAGACTATCGTACTCCAGGGAGTATACTGACTAGCCAAATCTGGAACGCCCCAAAAAAAGTTTTTATCGTACCTCATATTACTTTTTTTTTTCTTGCGTTGTCGTGTGCTAGTCTAAGCGTTTGGAAATCTTGCGGGCGATTTTGGCTCTTTTTTCCCCTTTTTTAGCGGGTTTTGGGAAAGATTTACTACGGCAGACCCAAAATCAAACGGCCGACCAGGCTATGGTAGTTGATACGGTACGTCAATGACCGTCTTGGACCTATAGCTCTCCGTCCCTAGAGCATTGACTACCACCATTACTATAGTATTTCCTCAGGACTTGGGCTTTGACAATCAGATTAAGTTGGTCACGTGGGTCGTACATTCTAGTAAAGCTTGGCGGAGAGCGACTCGCAGGAAATGCAGAGATGTGTGTGCTCAAGAGTTGAAGCGAAAACGAGCCAGAGGAGAGAGAAAGATAGGGTCCCCCTACATCCATGCAGCCGAAACCTCGCAAACAAGTCTATTTGGTGGGGCTTTATTAGGTTAGCCAAGTTAGAGGAAAGAAAACCAAACCCCCAAGAATTATAGACCAACTATGGACCAAATGTTTCCTGACAGATGAAATGAGGCTGTCGAATCGACCAGGAAAGTCCAGATAATTTCTTTTTGTGGTGACTAAATAGAATATGTTTCTGTTTCATATCTGAGAAAAGAGCACTCGAGTCTGGGGATGTCTTGGATCTTTTTCCCTCTTTCCAGCCCTGTCCACTTATGCCTGTAGCTTCCGCTTCCAAGTACACACGCTGCATAATGGAGAGGGACAGCTTATGCAGTTAGGCAACGTAGGGAAGTGTGTATCGTTCTCTTGATCGTCTGGCCGCATAATTCGCCAGAATCCCATGACCCCTGGGCTCGAACGAGAGATTTGTCACATGATGCATTCTTCTTATTACAATACACAACATAGTTTCAATGGGGGAGAGTCGCGGCTCATAAATGGAGGAGGGGGAAGTGATTGAATCAATTCAATATTGGGTCCCTTTTTCCTATGTAATATAGCTCCAACCAGAACCTATATGTACGATGAATATTCGAGAAGGGGGGAGTAGAGGGAGAGGAGAGTCAGGCAGATACGATTGGACATTTCTGATTTGATTTGGCCAAGGGCCGCTCGGGGGTTGCGAGGGCGAAAAGCGGAGGAATTTCTGGCCGTGATAGATGCTTGGTCCGCGGTAGATAGCAAGAAACTATTTCCAAAACTCGGGCAAAGGAACTTTGAAATTGTCTGTGCGGCAGAGCTTGACCAACGTCCATCCTCTTCCTTAGCTGGAATAACAGAGGTTTAGCGGGAAAAGCCACATCCTGAACGAACCGAAACATTAGACACACGCACTTGGCATTCTTTTTCGTTATTTTTTCCCCTTATTAAGGGGGTTGTTCCCCTTATTCTTTATTTGTATTGTAGAGGTAGGTGGACATTGGAATGATGCATATCCATCGGAAGGAAGGAAGGAAGGAAGTTACATTCACACATACGTATTAGCATACGTAAGGGAAGTTTTACGGGAATTATTTTCACCCCCCTCCCATGGCATGTTTCCGAAAGTGGTTCGGACTTGCTAACTTTACCTTGGAATCTTTGTCTGTTTTTCAATCTTTTTTTGACATGGCTGTGTGACGGGGTACTTGGCGATTCCAATCGCTGTCGTGTTGCCATTTGGCACCTATGGCAACACCGCTCGTACGGCCACAGGTTTCTATGTAGGTCGCACCCAACTGACGTAGCGCAGACAGGACGTCCGGTGATCAGATTCAGCATCTAACGTGTCCATTCCCCCTTCTCCGCCCTAGAATTACCTGTCCTTCGGAGTCCCGTGGCGTCAGCGCATAGAACTTCCACCGCAGTTAACAATCTATTTATGGGCAAGTCTTCCGTGATCATTTTCTCCGTCTTATCCAAGGCAAGTTTATGGATGGAGATCAAGCGCATGCTGTCTTTCACGATTGGGTTGAAAATGACCGGTAAAAGTACAGGAAGAGAAAGGGGAGTCAACGTTTGGAAAAGACGGTAAAGATTACTTCCCTTTTAATAGCGCCTGTCACCCTTCCTGATGTTACTTACCGGAGGGGACTGCCAAAAGGCTAGACAGTTAAGGTTTAAGTTCGGTGTTAAAGTTACTGTAGTGGTTAATCGGCGCATCCCAAATTACTGTCCCAGGAATTTTCTGGGAATATTGCTGGACACTAATGTCTAGGCAGTGTCGCCTAGCTTAGTTGTAACTTTGACATTGATGAGAGGCCTCTCAAGCCCACTTCCGCCGCAAAAAAAGTAAAAAAAAAAAAAACTTTTTGGACTAAATTGGTATGCTGTAGCTGATTCTACACCACACTTGATACTCTTGTGATAACAGAGAGAGAGCTCCCATTCATTAACTCAAGTAACCGTACACTGCTGAGCGGTTTGATTGGAGGTTATCTAACGTTGCACTAATGCAGAACTCAAGGGCCAGCAGAGATAGTCTACCAGCTGGCCAAGTTATTGAAAACTCTTTAGTTGATTTTCTAATCTTTTAAGTCTGTCTGCGATCTTTGGCGTAAAACGAAAAAAAAAATCTGGGAATTTTGCAACACGTTCTCCGGATTTAGTTACATACGTACGTAATGTATCCCCGAGTCAAAAATGACACTCGTGTGTCATTAGCCAACAATGAATTTTTCTTTTCTCCGCTAGTGGAGTGAAAGAGCAAGTTTTAACGACTCTCGTCAACGAAAGTTGATGAGAATCGTTAACCTCATCTAATCTATAACCTAACCTAACTTAATAATCTAACCTAAGCTAACCTAACCTAATCAAACTTAAGCTACCTAACCTAACCTAACCTAACTAACCTCAAAAATGACACTCGTGTGTCACTAGCCAACAATGAATTTTTCTTTTTCAGCTAGTGGAGTGAAAAAGTTTTAACGACTCTCGTCAACGAAAGTTGATGGGAATCGTTAAGAAAACCTAATCTAACCTAACATAAGCTAACCTAACCTACATAAGCTAACCTAACCTAACCTAAACTAATGCATTTCCAATCCAACTATACCACTTTTGAACTGGAGTGACACCCGTTTGTCATTGGTTTACCGAGAACGTTTTGAAACAATAATACACACCAGTGTCATTTTTATCTCGGGAGTTCCGAAATTGGGAAACGTGTTAGAATTTTGAACATATATTTTAGTTCATTTTATGAGCAGGGGAAAGACACATTAGAAGTAAATAAAAGCCCTTGCCGAAGGATGGGAAGGGAGGTGGGCGGGTATAAGATCGATACCTAATAGCTGAGCTTGTATTCTATCCGTTTGCCAGAGATGTTTTGAGTATATGTCGTGCAAGAACGGGGAAAATTCGGTTGGATTCCCTTCAGACATTGGGAAATAGGTTCTACCCTTCCAGTTTGTTTACGGACCCTTTTCTGATGAGTTTTTGGGGGGTATTGAGAAAGGTAAGGGTGTCTTTGACTAGAATCATATAGTCGCGGGACACGGTCGAGCTCTTTTTAGTATTTTTTTTCGGGCCGGGAATTGTTTGTTCAGCGCTGTAATGTTTCTTCACGGTGGGGAATGTAACTTCTTTTGGTAGTCAACCATTCGAATCTTGTTTCGCTCCAATTTAATTACAGATGTTATGGAAAGTCCTTGGGGTAGGATCATGCTTAAGGATTTAATGGCATTTTTGTTTTTGACATCGCGGGAGTAAGGAACGTAAGGAAAGAGGGGTAAATAAATGGGTTGGGACATATCTGAGTTTTTGAGACGTAAGCATACCACTTAGATGATTGTCCAGGAGTTATTTATGCACGTAAGCAGGCAAAAAGGGGATGCAATAATGATGGGAGAGTGAATTCAGGTTTAATTGGTTCAGGAGAACCGAGGGGAGACAGCCAGTTCTTTTTACGAGACAGAAAAAAAAAGTTTTTTTATTTCTTTTTTTTTATAGGGAGAGTGTAGTCTTGTGTGTAGCAATGTACAGCATCCCAAAGTGAATGCTCGACGATCTATGACATCCGAAGAGTTGAACTGACTGGCGTTCCCAAGCCTCGCAAACATATACATGAACTGCAGCGGGATTGTCATGGAGATGCTGATGTCAGCATCCTTTCGCATCATTATGTTGATGGGAAACTAACAATCACGATAACGACATGGAGGGCGACGCCGAATTGTAAAGATGACAATAAAAACGGACGTCAGGGCTTCCATGACGATAAGGATTAGCTGGAACGCCAACGCTGTGTGCTGCCCTTGACATACAGCAAAAGGACGTATATAGAGACGGACTTTTTGCATATGCGGGGTGCAATGAAAGCTGTGCCAAAGACCCATAAAGCCAATCTTCGGTGGTATATAACTCCAGCTCCCTCTCGTACCGTATCTCTGTCGTATCGCATATAGTGTAACCGTATCGTAGAATGTAAGTACGGACGTTAGAATTTGGAGCCGGACGCGGGTCGCAGAGGATGAGAAACTGGCTCACAAGATGAGGAAAACTGGGGGGACGCTTTTCATTGATATGCAGATGATGGTGTATGTGTGTGTGCGTGTGGTGCATCATTCGCCAACAGGAGCAGCAGCTCGGGCGTCCTTTTCCCTCTCGACTCGAAACTATCTCCATCATTGTTGTGTGGCCCTCCGTCGAATATTTTCATTCAATTCTTCACCCTCTTGATAAATCTCTCGTCTTTTGTCGCATGCTTCTTCCGGAAGAGTATTTTTATGCATGTATTTTGCGCATCGCTTATTCTTCTCTTGCGATCCCAGCAGCTATCTACAATTGGGATTTTTTTTCTCTCACTGGCTGTTCTTCCCTCTTCTTGAGGTTCAGCCCCTTCAAGCTATATATAGGAAAGCAAGAAAAAATAATAATAACAGGAACGAATAGGTCTTTTTGACCGTATCTTCGCTACATTGACTTCAGTGCTGTATACGCTTCATGTGTGCCATTTTTCTTAACGTCCCCCAAGTCCCAGCCCTCATGAATCAGACACAGGGGGTGATCATGGTATGGTATTGTATTCCGCTAGAAAAAGAAAAGGGTCTTCTTTGCCAAGGCGGGGACAGGTCTTGTCTTCCGATGTAATCGAAATGAGTCATTTTTCAAGGCACCGAAAAAATACGAGAAATTTAAAAGGATTAGACTTGGCTTTACAGCGTAGCAGTAGAGACAGATCTGTTTTTTTCTTCCATTTTTCAAGTCTTTTAGTAAGGAAACGTCAAAGTTGCCCCGCTTCAAGTGATTCAAAAGTGGCGCCGTTTTGCACCCAACGCCATCTGTTATTCGCTATAGTAACCATTATACGGGTTAAAGCGGCCAACGGAATTTTGACGTTTCGCGGATGTCGTGGCTATTTTGGTTTGGGAATCGTGCTTGTGCTGTGTAATCAGTGCTTTGAACCGAACCAAGTCAACGGAGAGATAATTGGGATTCCTTGTTTGATGTGCAGATCATGGAACTTGCACTTGCAAAGCGTTTAAAACTAAAGGACTGACTAGAGAGTTAATATGATGCTGGATTCATCCCCATTTTGGCGCAAAGGGTGGACTCCTCCCTTCAACATCCGGTGCCACTGGTAAGTCCAGTTTCTCTTCTCGTGCTGAAGTAATTATTTCCTAGCAAAACGCCGATTGTAAAAACTCTCTGTCAGTGTCAGGCAGGACTGAAACACTACTTAGGAAATGCCCTGATTCGCTTCACTGCCCTACCAAAAACTGTAGGTAGGTCTAAATTTTACGTGCATGGTCCCTTTCAGTTGAGGTAGGTCGTTTCACCAAGATTACTAGCGCTAGTCAAGCAAGGAAATCATTTTATTGCCCTTTTTTATTTCAGGACTAGGACAAGTCCTAGAACATTTGCCTAGAAGGTGAAAAGTGGTGGAAAAATATCGGTCATAATACCAAGGTGCATTGCATCGGTGTGTACCAAGCCAGGTCTGTTTTTGGATCCATTCCCCCTCCTCGCCAACTCGGCGCAAGACGCTTTTTCGGAGATTTTATTACGGAGGTAATTTGGGTAGGCTTTTTGTCGGTTAAAAGCTGGTAAAATACTGAGTCGCTTGGGTAATCATACAAGACATTAACCGCCACCTTAATAGGTATACAACCTTGGCCAGAGGCCGTGAGAGTTGGGGAGGAACGCGGGGTAGATGAAAAAGCTATCGTCAGTTACCAACTTATTTACCAGCTCAGGCTGCAACCAGCAATTCTAATGAAGACTGGAAAGTTCCTTCAGCGGAAAGGTGGCCAGTCTCTTACCTTTTTTGTTGGTCCTCTAATCTGTTACGGAGCAGCTTTCAAGGAGCCAGTTTTCCATCTGTTTTGGGGTTTACAACTATTGCTGTGTAAGCTCGTTGACTGGGGATTCTTATGCCCAGTGCTCAGCTATTCCCTCGGAAAGAATTCGCGATGGCAACTACTGACAGTGTGCGTATTCCACTCACAACCCAACCCAACCCTCGAGACTATCCCAAAGCTGTCTTTGGCAATCTACTTGATCAAAAATGTGGCGTTCTCGTTTGTCCAACCTACCTGACCAGTAGTTGGGACATACTGTCTTTTGGCTTTTCCTAGGAATTCAATATGCATTTATCCCTGGCTTGAGACTGACCAGATAACTCGGCTCCCAAGAAAAGTCGCTTCACTTCCTAGCAATACTACCTGTCCGTCCCAGGACGTGAGCAAAAACTGTTCAGTTGTTGAGTAATGGCTTTCAATCCATTGGCTGATGCTATCTATCTTTAACGTGGAAACTTTTTTCCCTTTGCGTTTCTGGCTAAACTTTCCTTCCTCTCGTTCTCTACTCCTTCTATACTGGGGTCCCTAAATAAAACTCCCATAAAAATAAATACAATCGCCGCTTATCGGTACAACCTGATCACAACAAGAGGTAATATCTTAAAGGACTTGGTTGGTACAAGAGGTACCCTAATATCTTAAAGGACTTGGTACGCAGTTCATTTCACACGACCTACAAAGCTGCTCTGCGTGCTCTTATTAAGCGATTTTTTCTTGATTTTTTTATTCGGGGTCCCAACGTCATGTCAAAATCAAGTACCGGCATGCGGCATCTAAGGCTAAACGTTTTCCGTCTCAAGTGTGTACCTGCATGTAAGAAGGGGACAACATACGACAAGAAAAGCCCTTATTGACGCACCTACAGCTGTTTCGTTGGACGGGAAAACGTAGGACCCGCTTTGGCCATGGCAGTACCCGCGAAGAAATCATGTGGGGCCGGTTTCCCAGTGACCATGACACACCAAAAGCCTCCCAGTTACGTTTGACGCGTTCTAAAGCATAAAGTGCATGCACAGCCACCTCCGGCAGGCATCCGTTTGCATAGAAAAGGTCAGCAAATTGTCGTGGTACTTCTTATCTTCTTTTTTTTTTTTTTTACCTGATACTGGCCCTGGCTCCTCTTTTTGGTGGGCGACGTTAGTACCGTAACACTATACTTTTTTTGACAAGCAAAAGGTCGTCAAGGTGCGTTCGAACCTGCTCTTCGTGGTCTGGACGCGTAGTTTAGGGTCTTCGTGGTCTGGACTCTACCGTACAGTACGCTCGGGTTGGAGTCGCTCTGTCTGTCTTCTTTGCTGCTCCTCCGGTCGCCTCACCATCTTGAAGTTTTAATGTTTTCGCCTCTGGGTCACCATTTTACAAGCTCAAAGTGGTCTCCTGCTTGCCAGCTGCTTGCCTACTGCCTTTTTTCTCTTTTTTTATACCTTTATAGTGCTTGTTGAGCTCTTCAACTGCATAAAACAGGGATCCCAGGTCCCCCCTCCCTCTCCGCTCGACAACAATAGCTCTCGGGATCTTACCACCATGGCCGGGGCCCGTATACTCGATAACGGTGACGTGTCAAAAGAGATAATTCCTACCTGTGTAGCTGGTTCTTTTTACAATAAGTACTAGAATTTATTTTTCCTGCTTTGTTTTGGTTGAGTACATAAGCCAAGACGACGCCTGACAAGAAAGACATTTTCCCAAAGTTTTTTTTTTTTATTATATTTTTTTTTTTTTGGCTCCCAAACCCCGCAAGAGGACAATAACTCGAGCAATAGTGTTCTCTTGGCAGAACGCCTGCAGGCAACCAATGACACTATGGGGGCCAACAATTATGTGTCGTTTAATGGCTATGAAGCTTCTCTTTTCAAGCTTTTGTACACTTTTGTATGGCAGCACAGGTGCGCCAGCAATAATTGCATGGGCTTTTCGCTCGCTTCTTGGGGCTTCCTTTTGCTTGACTCTTTGAGTTGCTGGTTTCTGGCAAGATTAAGGGCTTTGGGGGAGGAAAAAGGAAGAAAAGAAATGAAATAGAAAAATGAAAAGCGTTGCTAGTGCAATTTGCTATGGTTCACTGGCAAGCTACACGAATTAACGGAAGACAGGCTTCGCTGAGGAGGAAAGCGGAGACTATCGAATGCTGACGGACAGGCTCCTACGGCTTTCCTTTTTTTCTTATTTTTTTTTTATCGGAGGAGATAGGCTGTGGCCATTTGACGATAAATTATGCAGGCCACTTGCTAATTTCCAGTCTGTTTGGACTTTTTAGGCCGTGAATGCGTGAAACCAAGACTGGGCCCAGAGAAGTAATAAACAGGATTTTTTTTTTCAAACTTTTTTTTTTCGACTTGGGTAAGCTTCGGGAAGCGTTGGCAGAAGAAATAGAGAGCAGAGAGGGAGAGAGTATGTACTTGTTACAGCATAGCGAATGTGATGAACGGCTCCTTGAAGTCTGAAGGCCTGAGTCGTTCATCGCTTTTATGTTCAGTCGTTTCCTGCGCCTCTTGACCGCAATGTTGTTCAGAAATGGACTAGAGGGGGGTATTTCCCCCCTTATTGTTGCCAGCAAAGTGCGGGAGAAAGAGCTGGCATACATGCAGAATTGAGCCGCATTTTCTGCTTCTTCTTCTCTTTTTTTATTTCCTTCCAAGTCGTTTTGTAGGGTTAATTAAACTTGCTTGGCGCACGCAACGATTATTATTGACTAGCTTTGGGTTGGGAAGACCTGGTCCCCCAGCTAGCAGTTAGCCTGGACATGGAGCAATTCGGGCTCTTCAAATCTTAATAGTCGCCCGAGGGCATTAGCAGCTTGGCGAAGGAAGAAACCCTGTTGCTGCTGAATACTTTACATTTAGAAAGTCGATTTTTTTATATTTTTTAATTTTTTTAACATGTTGAACCAAAGACGGGGAAATGGCACAAGCTGCGAAGATCTGCAACGCTGGATTTTTTTTTATGTAAATGAAGGGAGAGTATTTTGAAAGGTGACAAAACACTGGTCATCCGGGCCTCTATCTTACCGGAAGTTGTTTGCCGGACTTTTTGGGGGCAACGGGAAATGGGAACCGGTTGGTGTTTAGCGCAATTATCCTTGTTATTATTTCTATTGCGTACAAAAAAGCCGCGTGCATTTTCGTTTTCCTTGAAATGATTACGGAAGATTCCGAGAAGAATAAAAACGTCGTGTGTGTTAGCGCGATCTTTTTTTTTTTTTTTTTTTTGCGTTTTAACACCTCCCGCCCATTTCACCAAGAATTGCGGCAGATAAACGTGACCTGCAAGTCAATTTCGTAAAAAGAAAAGGGATCCTTTTCCTTATTCCAACAGTTTCTTCCACTGCTTCCTTTTTGTTCTTTAATGCAGAGAAATCTGTCGGGCTACTTTTACATCTTTCTCAATTATTTAAGTACGTAATAGTGTCACTCAGAGTCTATTTACACTCCAAAAATCCAGGATTTAAGGCTCCCGTACACCGTAGCTTATTGATGCGAAACAGTCGCAGATGGCGCTGATGTTTGTTATTGTTTTGCAAAAGCCTTGCGTAAGAACGTACAAAAAGACATAAATAGCTAATTGCCGGCAAAGTTTCTACGTTTGTTTTGCTTCTGGAAAGTGCAATTTGTCACCACAGTTTGCCGTGGCAGCACAATTTCCCAAGTCAAGTTCATTTGAATGTTACTGATTTATTATTACAGTAATTGGGAAAAAAGGTAGATTGGTTGTGCACTAGCTGTTAGTATGCTCAAGCTTACTGTCTTAAGAATTTTTCATGAAATGAAAGTTGCGAAGATAGAAACATAGTAAAAACATAGTAAAAACGTAGTAAAAAATTCTAATCAAATTATTAGTTAATTTTATTTAATTTATTATTAATCAATTAATTAAATTACTAGCTGCATATAAATAAAAGGTCGGTAATGAGCAAAGCTCACACCGAGTAAATCTTAAAAAAAAAATTCTAATCAAGATTAGAAAAGGATTTGTAAGAAGTGACTTTGACATTAAGAACCATTTTCCAGTCTTAGCGCATAGGATTGTCGCCCTTATTGTCAATCCCACGTCACTAAGGTCTATTTTTGTCTGTTTTAACATTGGAAATGATCCTTATCGACATTGCATGTCATTAAGGCTTATTTTCCCTGGTTGTAGCGTAGGAAATTCGTCTTTAAGCGACAACTCGACTATCCGTCCGTAAGGTGTTAATAAAGTTTGAACGAAAAGTTGTTCCGAAATTCCCCATGCTAACCGCCTATCCCGAGCTAAGGCATACTGCTCGTGTTTTGGCACACAAGTTATGTCTGGAATTGTCGCAATAATTGTTGCGTAAAACCAATCCCAGCGAGTTTTAAGTTCACATAGAGGGGGGTCTTCGTGTTCGCTGTGGAGAACGGGGGTCGAGGCACATGTGGTGCAATTAGAGAAGCTTGTCATGTGTGCTGGCTGCTCTGGAAAAAAAAAGAAAAGACAAGGGTTGGAAGAGAGTAGAAAAGGGTAAAACCAAGGGGTCAGCCCCGGGGGAAAAAAAGAAAAAAAATCTTACGGACCCTAGAGCACTCTTCCATGCTGCGCGAGATACAGCAGGCGGTAAGGCGGTTGTTGCGTATAGGCCCAGAAGTACCCAAAAGTACCCAAACGCTTTGAAATATTGTGTGTGTGCTATACTATACTGCAGTGGAGAGAAAGAAAGAGAGGCTGAAAGCTAAGCAAGGGGTCTCATCAAAGTTTGAGGTCCGGGGTCGCCGCCAAAGGTCACTTGGTGGTTATGGTACCAGAAGGGTGGAAAAGACAGAGAGTCCTCCGCATCTAGGCGGGCATTAGGAATACAACTTTTACCAAAGCTTCTGTGTAATACCTCTCCGCAAAATGCATCCCTAGGCGTGTTTTTTTTTTTTTTATCCAAAACAGAAGGAAAAAGGGAAAACGACCGCCGTACTTATTCCCTTTTCTTATTACATTTTTTGTGTAATAAAAAAAGGAAGGAAATTAGGTAGGGGGGGTGCTGGTTTTTCTGCTTCATAATGGTCCCTCATTTCTAATTTAGGGGTCACTACGTGGTTTTAGGTTTTGAGGTTTTTATACTCTTTTGAAACAGGATTTGTCGGAGCATAAGCTGAGATGGTGATGGGGAGTAACGTGACATTAAAGGCCACAAGGCACCCCAGTCTCAGCTTTCCAACTAACCCGGGGTTTTAAGTTACATGGGATTTTTTTTTTTTTTTTTTAAACTCTATTTCTGCTGGGCTGGAACACGCAGTCTTGTGCGTTTCGCCCAGTTATAGCGTTTGGCAGGGCAGTTTTTAGGAGCAGGATGCTGTCATAGACACCTACTCATAAGGATTGAGCAATATTGGCTTTTTCGGGCTCTTGGCAAAGTAGGCGATAGTATACATAGTGGCACTATGCGGCTCTGTAGAACCGCTTGTCGTCAGGGCTTTGAAACCAAAACATGGAAGTAATACGGGCGTTATTTTTTTATTTTATTTTTTATTTTGGGGATAGCAAGGTCGAAAGGCGAAGGGAAAGCTGCTGTTGTTGGCACAAGATTTACGCTAATTTGCGTCGGGACGAAAAAGGAGAAAGGCCCCGATTTTTTCATATTTTTTTTTTCTAGAAACAACTCAACAACAAGGGAAGATAGGGCGTTTGCACCTTGGAGCCATCTTGTATTTGCGGAAGGGTTGCATAAGGCGGAGAGGCAGTAGTTTTTAAGCCTATTTTCGTCGATTTTTTAAATTTTTTTTTTTTAAAGGGTTTTTGTTGTTGTTTCTTTCTGGGAAGTTGTGTTTGCGTTTTGTGGTAAGACTGGCTGGAATTATGGGGTCGTTTCTGCGCTCGGGAAAAGTAGAATGCAATTACAGGCCTCCATGATGTAATAGATGGCGTTAGGTAAGGTAAGGTTTTTAATAGGTGGCAATAGCTGTTGGGTAATGGGCATGTGTTAAGGGGGGAGGAGGAGGGGGAAACAACAGGAAGACTCAGTTTTGGATCGTGGGAAAGAGGCACGCGATTCAGGATCTCTTAATTCCTTACCATTTTACCCCAATTTCAACTATTTCGAGTAAAAGCGTACATTTATGGAGTACCAACACATTTGCCCTCCGGCAATCCAAACGGGATGGATCCTGTTTATATACATGATGTGCCACAATGTGTGTAGGTGTTGTGATGTTTCTTAAAGACAGATTGACTTGGCTCTTAGAAGAAACTGTGGATTTGGTATGGTAGCAGGAACTAAAAGCGACCAAAAAGAGAAAGAAAAGGAAAAAGAGTATAAGTAAGACCGTGGGATCGATGTTTTGACACTGGTAGTTGGCGTGGTACTTGGTTCCAGTATTACGTTCTCCGCTGAGGTACTATACACCTTGATTCATGCTTATGCAAATTGGTTCTTAGACAGTCTAATGAGAAGGTAGCTAGCGGAAATGAACTATTTGCCTTGCCTTACACCTGTATAAAACATGGTTCCAACATCAGAAAAACAGGTCGTTTGCTCGGGGAATTTGCTGGAAAAAGTCACGCCCCCCTCTGGTAATTTTTTTTATTTTTTTCGCCCCATTTTTTGGGGAGATTAGTTTGAGGGGAATCGGTTGTCACATTTATTGCGTTAAAACTCGTAAAGGAGTCCATGATTATTGTATTTGTGTTCAGCCTGTGGTTGCCAGTTCTTTTTTTGCGGTAATCAAAGAGATAAAAGAGTCCAACATGGAATGCTCTAATGTTTATTTTTTATTTCAGTGGTTCCCCCAATGAAGGTACATTTTATGAGTAACTGATGTGTGTAGTGTGTGGTGGCATCAGGATACAAAAAATTGTTTCTGTTTTTTCCAGCATGACCACAAAACGCTCTGCAGCTTTCTCATTAAGTGGTCAAGCGCAGCCTTAATAAAATAAATAAAATAAAACCTGGACTGATGAATAGGACGCTTCTGTTCAAGTACGGGCAATTCCAGGTCTAGTTCCGCATAGTGACATAATTTCTGGGAAAATTTGCGTGTGTTAATGGAAGGAAATTGGCTTGTCGGCTTTGGAGCGTTTTTTTATGCGTTTTGTGGCTCTTGGTTTATTTTTCTTTTATATTTCATAATTTTCTAAGAGTGGGAGTTCCTTTTCACGTTATTTTTACGTCATTTAAAGGGCAATAGCCACCCAAAGAAAAAAAAAGAAATTTTCTCCAAAAAACAGCAAGAAATATCTAATTTCTAGTGATATGTCTCTTTCCATCACGCGCCAAACAGTAATTAGGCTATTACAATAAAAAAAATAACATTCCATGGCTTTCTGACGTCACAGAGGTGCTACCCTAGAGCTTTGGTTTCAGTTTTTAACCGTGGAAGTAAACTGTAGCCATGGCAACAAGCAGTGCAAGCCCCCTCTATATGACATCTGTGACGTCATAACCCATATTTTCATACTAATAACGGGTAAACGGCTGTTAAAACAAACTGAAACAAAGTTCATCGTTCTTAAAAGCACTTGTGCTACAATGTAAACCTCATACGGGCATTCATCGGACAAACGCCGGGTATGACTTTTTCGGACTTGGAAAAGAATTTCCTAACCTCCACGGGCTCACAGCTAACCCCGGAGTTGTGCGTCAAAAGCCCGTTGCGACTGGGCCCCCGGTGCCCGGGTCTTCATACGGGCATTCATCGGACGAAGGCCGGGTATGACATTTTCGGACTTTGGAAATTGTTATTTTACAGTACTTTATTGCATGCTACTATACTTTTTTAGTTGTAAAAATTCCGTATTATTTTCCCGTGTACAAGCATCTTTCTTAACATCCAATGAATTGTAAATTTGATATATTTAATAACCTTAAGTGACTGTTGTACTTTGAGGCAGGAAAAGCGTCTCGTAAGGAAGTCAGAGGGGGATATAGTACTCTTTGAAAAGAGCTTTTGGATAGCTTTTGGATGGTTGACTCCCAGATATTGTTGTTAAACCTTACTAGGCTTCTATGGAGCATATTCCTCTTGATGTAGAGAGTAAAGTGACACTCGAGTACAGTTGTATTCCCGCCAGGATCATTCCAAAGAAGCATTGCTGAATGAGTGGATTTGTTTTTTGTTAATTTCTCCATTTTTTTATTCAGTATCCCATTTTCCTTTCTGGCTTAGCTATATTAGTCATAATAAAGTAGTGCGTGAGGTTTTGTGCATGTATTTTTTATATTTTTTTTTTGTCAGGGTTTGTAGTTAGATGCACTGCTTATAGAGCACGGAAATCCCAGATGGCTGAAGGACACCACTGTTAGTCGGGAACAGCCCAACTAAAAAACTAAATTACAAAAATTCACTCTTCTTTCGGTTCCCTTACTCACTGGGTTGGTATTAGTATAATCTTGTAACATTAATCAAGGTTTGCTAAGCAGGCAAAGCCATTTTCCAACAGCTTTATCGGCATTTCAGCTCATCAATTTTTTTTAAAGGGGCGAGCTTCTTTTCCGTGTATTCTGGGAATAAACGCGGTATTAAAAGAGAGCAAGTTTGGATGAGGAGGTGTTTCACAAGCGTGAGACTGGCGTGACGGAAAAAGCGAATGTGTAGCTCCTCTTAAAAAAATAATAAAAGAATGCCAAAATGTTTGCTATTGTTACTGGGACTTCCCCACGTGAAGCATTGTTGGTTACCTTATTTGTCAAAAGACTCCTTCATCACGTTTTGGCCAGCCTTTTTTTGCCCGTGCAATTTAACAATAGACTTTCGGATTGGGGGGTTGGGGGGGGGGAAGAAACATGAGACACGGGGCACGATGGACGCAGCATCCTGAGGTCAAGTGACACTTCAAATGGTCCGCGAGAAGGAATTGTTCGCAGCCACCTCGTTTTTTTCTATTTTTCTTTCCTTCTTTAGAAATACAAAACAGCAAACAGTGCAGGGTAGGTGTATAGAATTACTCAAGAGGATTTGATTGGGGATTGTTTGAGCGCCGAAAGAATTACGACACGTGCCTAAAGTTGGAAGACGGCCGGACTCGTTCACACGTGGAGGTCTGGAGGAGAATCTTTGATGAGGGCGGCTCCCAAGTTTTGCCTTCTGTCGGCTGCAAAGTTCCCACTTATGTGCGTATGTATATGTATGTGTCTTTCTGAGTTTGTACTGCGAACTTCGGGCTAGATGAGAGTTTCTGGGGGATTTTTTTAAAAATTTTTGCGTCGAGTAATCATTGTATCTTGTGTGCTGCAAACAATGGATGTACTCGTATACTCGTATTCGCTATGGATATCATATGGCGTTTCATAAGCTAGCTTGGAAACGTTATAGGTTTTGTGCCCCCAAAAGTTGTCTCCGAGATGAAGCGAGGAGAGAGAGAGAGAGGAAAGAAGAGGTATATCTAAGAATATAATAAAGGGACTCGAGTGCATGGAGCGCAGCGTAGGAAATTGTCAACCTAGTTGGGATCAAATGAGATCATTACGTGTTCTCATCAGCTTTTCCAGCAACATTTTCCTCTCGTCCCCGGAGACGGATGCTGCAGATTGAAGCGACGAAAACAACTTTCCTACTATTTTTTTCTTCTTTTTTTACAGGCTTCTAAAAATCGGAGATTCTCGTTTGCCCTTGTTCCTCCGTAGCTAAGGATTGCTGCTCAGGCTCTCAGGTCCAAGTGTAATAGTGCTCAAAGAATCGTTTCGACTCGGGCGAGAACACAAGTGCATGCGAGAAAAGGAAACAGACCCCAAAAAAAAACGAAAAAAAAAAGCTTTTCCAATTTGCTTGGCTCGGCAAATTGCGTGCAAACGAAGAACTTTTGCCTTGCTTTTGCCGAGCTTTTGCCGAGCTTTTGCCGAGCTTTTGCCCTGCTTTTGCAAGGTTCAGCGGAGCCTTGGTTCGAATGCTTGATTGCAGTGGAAGCCGGTTGATAATGCCAGGAGCTTAAGAATAAAAATTACTGGGCTGAGTAAGAAGGTCAGGGAAACTGGGGGGGGGGGCAGAATTGTAGAAATGTAGAAGAACCGAAGTGTATAAAAAAGAGAAAGACAGGAAGACATTCGTTTTTTGTACCCGACGTTGGACAGGTAGCAATATTGGTAAATGTAAAAATGTAGAATTTGTGTATGTGTCTGTGCATTGTTGAAGCTGCGTAGGTGTTTGGACACAGGAAATGAGTCGTCACGAAGTAAAACCCTTGGCGAGATGGGTGAGCCACACATCCACACCGGCTAGAATGAAATTTACAAAAATGAAAAAAGGAATGTAGTTGTATACTCGTATATACTCGTAAAAAGGCGTCGTTTTTAAGACCGTTTTTCTTGTCAGTCTCCTTCAAGCGCTGTTGGAGTTATACCTGAACTGCTGGAGCTTTTAATGTTGCTTAACTTTTGCGGGTTACCCATGTGCACTAATGAAGGCTTAAAGGAAGATCTTGCCAGCGCAGTGCTTTAGGGCTGGTCCCATTTTTAAAAAAAAAAACTTTTTTTTTTTTTTTACTTTTTTTTGTAAGTTCCAAACAATGTCTTTGAACAGCAAGAAAGAAGTTAGAAAAGAAAAAGCTATTGTTAAGGGATCCCAACGAATTCATTAGGTCGGAGGTTTTTTTCTTCGGGGGCTTTTCTTTCCTCCTTATTCCCCAGAAGTAAGCGAAAAAAATTGATCGCTCTGCTCGGGACTAATTGTGAGTTACGGATCGTTAGCTGTTGCAAGGACAGCATGCACCAGCGTCAGGTTTGGTGCTTTTTTCGGGGTCCCCGACTTGAAAACTATGTAGACACGATAGCCTGACTGAAGGACCACTTGTGCGGATTTTTTTAAATTAACTTTTTTGGATTTTTTGGGTTTTTTACCCCCTCGTTTTGCTAAATGAATCGAAATGAATCGAACCTGATGTGTAGTGACGGGAAGAATTTTTTTTTTTTTTTCGCTTTCACGAAGTTTCTTCCCAGAAATAAGAGAGCAAAAACGCTACAGACCACACAAGGTTCTTGATTGCGCAGACAGAACCTCCCAAAATGAACCTGGAAACTAGCATTTGGTGGATACATTTTTTCTTTTTTTTATGAGCTCGTGGAGGACAGTTTTCTTGGTATAGTTGGCTGAGATGGTCTAGCAACGGTAGGGAAAGGCAGTCTATTTACTTGGAAAGGGAGTTTTCTTGCGAGAATCAAAGATGTGGAAATGAGGCATTGTAGTTCGGTGTAGTGTTTAGAAAAAAAATAAATAAAAAAAATCTGTCAATGTATTTTGTATCTTTTTTGCCCGCAGGAATTCAGCCAAATTGAGGTATGGATGGATCAGAAAAATGATTTGGGTTAGCCTTTGGTTCTTTAATATGATTTGGCTTGAAAAGGAAACGAAAGGTAATTTGTCTAATGGCTTCCCAAACCAAAATAGCTCTTGCTGGGGATCTAATTTCAGCCCCGTGGTTTCTGATGATGTATTCCGTCAATTTCTGAACCAGAAAATAAAAGAGAGAGAAACTCGCTATACGGGCACACCTGACCGAGCACCCATTTTGGAGTTCCTAGCGATTTTTTTCATGACTTTGGCGCAAATTACCCCTGTGATTTAGCTACAAAAAAGGGGGGAAAATTGCTCTTCAATGTAACTCACCAAAGTGGCTCAGTTTCTTTTTTTTCGTGTCATTTTGCTCAGAAGACTTGACTTTTCCTCGAGTTCTTAGCTCTCCAACAATGAACACATTTTCCTGATTGCGTTGGAATCTGAGACTGGAGCTGAAAACATGGCAAATCGTGAGGGGTTAGTAGCATTTTTTTTTCAGCAAGTTGAAGCGAGATTTGGGCCCATTTATCCCGACGAAGGGCTACTTAGCATCAGGTCGATTTCATAGATTGGGTTCTGGTAACGTAGCGAAGTTGTGAAACGCTGCAACGTCCGGAAGAGTGAATGATATATGGGTTTTATAGTTGAAAAGGAAGAAAAGGAGAGGGAAAAGGATCATTTCATTTGGAGGGCGGAAAAGGGGAAGAAACCTAGTTACTTGAGAGCTCATTTTTAGCCCAGTTGGAATGATTCAAAGGAGGAAACCAGCAGGTCATAACATGTCAGATGACTTTATTTGGGTCCAAAAAGCCGCTAATTATCTCGCCGCTCAGGTTTCCATTGGTACACGTTTCACACAAATGCCAATTGCTGCCAAGTCTAACGATGAGCAAATTGTTGACTTAAAAAACCACGCCCGGATCATGGATCATGTGAAAGTCAATACCTTTTTGCCAAATTAAACTGCAAAATTGGTTTGTCCTGTATAGTTTTACAGTGTGCTATAAGGATGGGGTTTCCAAAACGAGACTATCCTTTAACTTCTTTTATTTTTGAAATTAAAAGCATTTTAGAATTTTCGATTTTCGACTATTATTTATTTTTACGTTTTTATGCAAGGCTTTTGCAAAACAAAAACAGACATCAGCGCCATCTGTGACTGTTTTGCATCAACAAGCTAAGGTATATGGGAGCCTTAATATCCACTTTCGACTCTAATGGTATATAGGGTTAAAAAAGTGGAATTAGGATTCTAGTAGTTGAATTTGACTATTTCGTTCCGCCTAAAGCTCAAAATTCATTTTTTGTTTGTTTTCTTTTTAGAGATAATTCAATTTTTTCCCGATTTTTTTGCGAAAATGGATTAAGGATTTTTATGTGGATTTTTAAGAAAGTTTAATTGCCAAATATGGGTGAAGTTTGTGATGGAAAGTGTAATTTCTTATCGCTTTCCTCGTAAACTTTAAAAATTAAATTAATTTTTTAGTTTAAGGAGAACGCTTAAAATGTCTTTCACTGAAATTTAGTGGCATATGGGGATTATAAGTCTTAAAGTGGCTTGTCCTTAATTTATTTTCTAATTGATTTATGTGGGTATTTTATGTACGATTAGTTTATTTTGTTTTCGCCAAACTGCAAAGGAAGATACACAGAAGATATGGCATAGCAAAGCAAAGGGTTGTGTTTTTAATAACAAGGCGGACTAATAGGCTAAAACTTTGCAGGAAGTTTGCAAGAACCTGGCTTTGTTTGTCTATAATTAGTTTCTATTGAGCTTTGTCCCTATAGTAATATAGGAAGTTGGTGGGCTTTCTAAGGCTTTGCAAGTCAGGGAGCACAAAGTTTGGGCTTATGATTTGAAACGCCGCAAAATACAAGTCCAAACCTGAACCTGGCGCGTATAGCGAGCGAGAGAGAAGAAAGAGATGAAGATGGAGTACTTGAATGCGAAGACGGGGAAGGCAAGGGTGAGGAAACGCGATTAAGTTGTAAGGTGAAATAGCTGGTACAGACAAGTGCTGTAAGTATCTGTCCAACAAAGCTTGAAAGCGCCAGAGGAAGAGAGAGAGAGAAGAGTTAAGGGACATGAGCTGCACGAACAGGCTGATGCTGCATGTATTTATGGCCCAGGACTCCCTGATGAGAGGCAATGCGCATGTATAACATGAAAATCATGCGATTTCCATGTTAGAGCACGCTTCACTGCATACATGCCTTTCCGTTCCGCGAGTTTCGTTCCTTCCCCGTACCCCATTTGCCTCTCCCGGCTTTTGCCTGTCGTTCCCGGTTTGCGGTCTCCTAGAGCGTTGCGCGAGCCGGTATTAGAGCTTAGGTGGGCCCGACTTTGGCGGGGGGAAATGTGCTTAATATCCGCTTCATATGAATGTTCAAAAAAGGAAAAAAAAATCATCAAAAATTGCTTTAATATACCCTTGAATGACGAGAACTCGAACTCGGAAACTAAAAACACACTAGGAAGATGAGTGTAGTAAATCAACTCTAAAAAGGAATAAAAAAATTACAAAAAATTACCAAAGTCGTAATGTATTAGTTTCCTGCGTGAGCTGGTGCTTTTCTCAGAAAAGAACACGGATCCATCTTGTACCGTACGTCACTAAAGTTTCCTCTGCCTTGATCGTTGTTACGGACGTTTTTTTTACCATTTTCTGGAGATTTGGGCGGAGGAGGAATTGGTGGTGTGCACCGATGAAAAGCTTCGATGCTCTAGAAGACGGACTTACCTTTGCCGCACTGCGACTCCCCGATACGGATACGGCGTGCCATCATCAACACAAGGCTTATGGATTTGGATAATGCATCTGACGTCAGTTTCCCAGAACCTTAACAATATGATAGAGCTCGACGCCCGGGCGACAACCAAAGAAAAAGAGGGATACAAAAATAAGAAAAAAAAAGCCCTGGTAACCACAACTCGTTAATGGTGCTGCTTCCCATTTTTTCTGGCGATATTCAATGAAGGCGAAATAGGAAAGCGTGTGAGCTCTTTTGTACCGGTATAAGTCTAGCGAAAGCCCGGGCTGCTCTCACTTTTTTTTCTTTTCTGTTATAATTCTCGTTGCTCCGGCTAGGTATAGGTAGAGCTCCTAGGTATCTTATTACGTTGTATAAATATCGATTAGTCTGTTCTATGAAATTCTCGGATGAGCGTGACGGACGTCAAAACCCATACGTGGAGAAAAAGAACAAAATGTCGAGCAAAAAACCGTCTCGTTATTAGCCCATCGCGGTAAATAAACCGCGCTCGGTTTTCTTCAATATCAAAAGCGGATTTCTGTATTTTTTTTCGCTTTTTTTGTCGCTACTGCGTTTTCCGTGTCGTGGAAAACGCCATAGGAAAAAGCAGTAGGGAAATTGCTGTTATTGAGCACGGAAATTCCGTGCAGGGTGACGCAGCCGTGATGACATATAACTCAGGTTAGTATTGTCTTCTTCAAGTCGGGACTCCCAGGTGGTGGGACCTTGAGCACGGCCCATTATGTATGCATATACACTAGCAAGTATGACTATTACTATGGATAATGTGCATATAACGGGATGAGGCGACCGACAGAAAGGACAGGGGTGGGAGGGAGCGGGAAACTCGCTAGCGTGAGTCAGTGTAGGAGAAAGATTTCCAGGCAACGAGACAGACAGGTGCTCCCCCCTTCTCACAATTCCACAGACACACAAAAACATAACTGAGTCACCGTGCGATGACTTGTAGTGCGCATCGCTTTCAGTTTTTTTAAAATTAAAATTAATGGATTATATGGGAAAGTAAACCTTAATGACATACAATGTCGATAAGGGTCATTTTCCAATGTTAAAGTAGACAAAAATAGACCTTAGTGACATGGAGTTGCCAATAAGGGTGAAAATCCTATGCGCTAAGGCTAGAAAAGGGTTCTTAATGCCTAAGTCACTTCTTACAAATCCTTTTCTAATCTTGATTAGAGTTCTGTACTATGTTTTTATTATGATCTTCGCAACTTTTTCATTTCATGAAAAATTCTTAGACAGTAAGCTTGGGCATACTAACAGCTAGTCCACAACCAGTCTACCGTTTTTCCAATTAATAATACATGTGTAACATCCAAATGAAGTTTGCAACAATACAATAACAAACATCAGCGCCATCTGTGACTTTTTCCCCTCGGTAAGCTAAGGTATACGGGAGCCTTAAAGATGATTCATATACAATAAAAAAATAAACTCTAACCAACAGACTTACTTCTAAAAATAATGAAAGTAATAAGTGATTATTTTATTATTTTTAGAATGATTTATTATTATTTAAATTTTTTATTTTTAGACTTGTTTGTTAGTAGTATATATAGTTAGTATTAGAACGATGTGTAGTAAGATCCTTATCGTTTTAGGAAATAATTGCTCGTGTTGGGAAGCTTCATCTCGATAGGAGAGAGTGATGTGCGGGTTCCGGGTTTTTTATTCTATTTTGTATCATTTTTTGTTCGTATAACTCTTCGCCAGACGACATAACCACGTCCTTGGTTTACTTATTTAGGGGGGGGGGAAAATTCGCCGCTCATTAGGTTGTTAACCAAAAGGAGGAGATCCTTATTCGGAGCAGGAGAGAGGAAATGCATGGGCGATGATTGTACCCAAGATGCAATGCTGATGAGCCATTGAGTGACAAGGTCTTATAAAAACTTTAAAAAATAACAAAAAGAGGACGTTTCTGTTAGAAACTCGAGTTTTTCTCTCTTTTCTTTGCTATACCTGTCTGGTACTTCCTCTTCGACCCAGACGTGTCGAAACATACACTGGATTCGTTTTTTTGGGATGAGCCAAAAATTGTGCGTAGAAGTTGCCAAGGTTTCGGAGCGAAAAAAAAGGTCGTTGCACTGAAATCAACTTGAGCGCAAGTTCGTGCATGCTGATTGCTATAATTTACCACCACGAAGCGTCTTATAGATTGAAACGCAGGGAAAAAAAGGGAGTAATGTGGTGTGTAGCGCTGAGCTGCGGAGGATTGACCGGTACGTAACCTCTGATCCTTGATCTTTCAAATTCTAAAGGGTCGTTTTGGGCCAAGATGAGGTGCTGGATTACGACTCGGCGTCTATGGCACGACAGCGCCGGTTTTAATCGCAATACACGGATTTGGTAAACTTTTAACTCAAATCACTTCCTCCCAAAAGTTCCCCAAAGTGCCCGAAAGCTCCGGAATTGTTGCTCCACGGGTCCTTTTTTCTATTCATCATACAGCAGAAATGCTGGCGTTAAAATTGATTGGAGGAGGGGGTAAATTTTCAATCTGAGCGCCATAAATTGGAAGATGGATCTTTATCTACGTGCTATAAGTCTTGTAGTCCTTATATTGCGTTATCTTCTTGTTCTTATTAACGTTCGTGGGAGGGAGGAGAAGGGATAGCCGAGGTTAAAAGCCTCTTCTCCCGAATGCTGACCTCGTCGTAACACCAAATGAAGCAAATGGGCATTTTTTTTTTTGGGGGGGGGCGTTTTTTGAATAGCTTACAACTTAATGGGCACTTGCCCTCGTGCACATCGAACGTTCTTCCTGTCTGCCTAACTGCTATGCTGGGCCCAATGGCCCTATCTTTCTTAACTGGGACAGCATTCATTGTTGGTCAGGAACCAAGTTCGAAAGGGGCTTCTGTGCCCCGTACATGTGGCACAGCCCCGGCCTGGCCAAGACACAGAAGAATTGGCGATGGCAGAATGATATGGGGCTATAAATTATTGCGGGTCCTCCTCCGCCCAATCAAGAGGGTCCGAGAGCTCTCGAACCGAGGAAACAATGTTTTTTTTTTTGTTTTTTTTTGGCGTGGCGACAGTTTAAAGCCGCCCAGAAAACTCGAAGATGCATGGCCGATTCCTCTGGTTCTTTTATATTTTATTTCGTTTTTATTTTAATAAGGAACCAGAAAGATTTCATTCGATTTTGCATCTGTCCGAGTCCCTCGTGCAGAATTATCGCAGCCAGGCTTTAAACTCCATTTCTCGCCATGGTTACTGTATAATCTAATCCGCTTTGGTTAATTGTGAGTCGCAGACAGGTCCCAATTCGACTGTGAGCTGCATGCTTAGTTGGCTGTTTAATTCGCGTTGCCCTTTTTTGGCTCGTGCTCGCAATTTGGCCTCTTTTTGATTTAAAATTGGGGCGGGGGGCGAACGAGGGGCTGATTAGGAGAGCTCAAGATGAACGAGATGGGGTTATCAGTTAACAATGTGATAGCATCAGCACCTTTGCCAATATCCCAGTTTTTGTGGCATTTCTCTTTGCTGGCGCAGTAACTCGCGACTCTCTCCCGCCTTGTCACTAATGAGGCACAAAGACTCGCCGGGACAATCGCGCATGACACGAAGCAATTTACGGTTCCCCTTTTTTTTAAATCCCTGTATGCTTCCCAAATGGCTCGCACCCAGAAGCACTGAAGTACTAAAAAAATGACCTAAAAATGCGTTTGGGTTTAATTCGTCGATTGGAAGTCGGTACCGCCCACTCTTATGAATGCGGACGCTCTTGGAATCACTAAGGAACCTTTGGGGCAAAGAACACGAGATACACCTTGTGGCGAGATTCGTGCATGTGTAGGAGTATTGTTTTGAATTTTCAAGGATTTTTTTTTATTTTTTTTAAGGCAAACTAAGGCGTTTTGGTTAACGAAACGAAATGGATGAGTTCCTGCAGAGATGGTAGATAGTGACATGGCATTTTCTTTTTGGGCTGGTTAAACTCACGCTGGCCATTGCCCATTTTTCAGTCAAAAAATCTTTGGAAGGTTTAAGGACAGGTGATTTGTTGGTATTCGATAGGGAATGACAGCTAAACCCACAAAATACGTTGAGAAGCCCCAGCACCCCGAAGAAAAAACTGTGTAGGGCAATTCCGCTGTATGATAAATGGCCCACGAATTCAAAAGAACGACTCGGAGTTTTTTTTTCTATTTTTATTATTTTTATTATTATCATTATGTTTTTTTGTTGGGCTAACAAAAAAAACGTCATTAGGCGTGTGAGCTGGGGTTTCTCTTATGACGTACTGAATGAGGGCTGGTAATAAGTCCGCAAAAAGTATATACGACTGTTAAAGTGTTGACCGCACTTGCCATATGGTTATCTAGGATGAGAACGGGGAGTTTTGGGTCCGTTAAGTTGCTGGAAGCCCCCGTAATGATGTATAGCTGCGGAAATGGTTTGTTAGGCGTAGTTTTTACCAAACCCCTCTTGGAAAATAAATGAGAAAAGTGTTCTTTTTTGTTTTTTACTGTATGATCGGATGGTCTGATTTGTATGTCAGGTTGATTACGTTATGCCTGGACAACGTTGCCTTGATAAACCGGTTCGATGTGAAAAAGAAGGCCACGGTCACGAGGAGCCAAGTCCATATAGAACTTGAGTAGACGAAACCTGAACTTCGGGAGGAGAGAGACAGAGAAACAAGAAAATTGAGATAAAAATCCAGTTATAAGTTCACGCAAGCTTAATTGACGAGATAAACTGATCTTTTCTTGTTAAATAACAAGAATAAGAAAGCTTGTAGAGTTAAATCATGTTTTGTCAGTCTTTTCACTTTTGTATTATCTGTCAGTGCGTACTGTGCTTGCTGATTGTACAGTACGTTTCAAAAATAACGACCCCAACCAACCGTACGTCCTAACGGCCGCAACCGTGCATCTAGGAACAGAACTGCGAAACAGCGTCACGGCGATTCGCAGCACTGTTTCCAGACGCGCAGTTACGGGCCATTGGGACAGTACGGTTTGTTGGGGTCGTTTTTTTAAACGTACTGTACACACTTCCTCTTATTTCTTGAAGACTGCAATTATTTTCTTGTGTCGGCGTCTAACTCGTCCTTTTTTTGTCTCATTTCAAGCACATTACCAGATCCATGACTCGTTGCTCTGTCCGTCCGAATCCCACAACGAAATGAAACCTTATACTTACCTCACCAAAACCAAGGAAAAGGGAGACAGCAAAATAACAAGAAAAAAATACTTTTATTCCTTTACTCCCCCTTTGTTATCCTTATTAACTCCTTGGAGACAGCAATAAGGCATAACGGAGCGAGGTTTGACCATCGCACCTATATACACGTACGAACTGTTTTTCTTATTCACCAAACGTGAAACAAGGTATAGATACCTGTATGAAGAGAAATTCATATATAATATGCAGGGGAATTTTCTGTGAAAAGAAAAAAAATACAAAAATAAAACCCTTAATGATATAGAATTAAATACCCGGGACTGAAAAATAACGTCATGCATAATTTTCATTTCCCAAAAGTAAGGAGACCTTATCATTAAGTTTTATTTTTAGAATAAGTTTGTGCTCTGTTCAGGTTTGTATTTAACAAATTTTTCCCAAACCACATGGCGAGTTAAAGAAAAGCCCTGCGATCATTTGTCTTGGACTCGGTTGAACGTGCGTTGTCATGTTTCGATGTGGTACTGCGTGTCTTGGAGCTCGGGTATAATTTGTCATTAAGAAGGGAAGATGACATGGTCGCTAAAGTGTGGTTGTCACATGCCACTAATAAGCCCTCGGGTGTCATATCCCATCCCGCGTTACCGCTACCATCGCTCCTGTGGACAGTTCCAGGGAATGGGTATTGACTCGTATATAAACTAAATACCGCTTTCAAAGCATTAGGGGTAAATTTTGTTTGTAATTTTAACTCCGTTGGGGAAGAAAGAAGGGACTTGGTTGTTAAAAGCGCGAGGGTTTAAAGCTTGCGAAAATGCAAATGTGTTTGTGCGTGCACTTTGGCAAGTGACAAACGACCAGTCATGGCGCCATACATTTGGCCAAACTAAAAGCTGAGCACACACAACATACACACACGGAAGTATAGATGGATATGGGAGAAGAGCTTCACTCTTTACGAAGGGAAGTATATGCTCTCTCCATTTGCGTGCTTGTCATAGATGCGAACTTGGATGGACTATGGTACCAAGGGCTTCCATCACCAGCTTAATTGTCTTGGACTGGGCGGCGAGTGTTGTTAAAGGGTTAATGAAATCACACATCAGAGGCCTCTTGGCTCCGGAAACGGGGCTGGAAGGAATGCCGATCCTGGAGCACGATATACATTCTATAGTGACAAGCGCCTATTTACATACATAGGAGCGCTTTTTCCTCGTGTGATCGCCGTACGGTCCTGTATGTCCTTTTACAAACGATTTCCCACGCTGTTTCGTATAAAGGAATGCTATCCCCTGGCTGTTATTTAGCAATTACCATTATACATCCTCCCTCTCTTTTAACACTCGTATCTCCCTATAGTAATTCGCTGTATACACGCTACTGTTGTTTTCTGTTTTCTCAGTTTGTTGTTGTGGCTTTATACTTTGTTGGGGTTTTTCATTAATGCCGGCGAGAGGGGTTATATTACAGTGCGTTCCAACAGGTAATCAGAATACGTAACGTAGAAAATTGCCATAACGAAGGGAACTTCCTTAAGACGGTTTTGTAATTCCGTGGATCTCTTAAATCGACAATGTCTGGGTTGTCTTGGCGTTCTGGATTCGTTATGTTTTGTTTTCTTATTCCATGGAAAGGGTCAAGAACATCCTTTAGAACATCCCCGACTTCCCGAACAGATTAGAATAATAATAAGGAGCGAGACGAGCAAATGACAAGCCGACTTGTTTAGACAACTTCCGGTGCTCTATAGCGTGAGTGTCATCATCAGAATCTGCATCGCATGGTATAAGCCCCGGGATTAAGTACAATAGACGCGAAAGAGCTAGCAGGGCAACCTGTTTCTTATGTAAATGAACCCGCATCTAACCGTGTTTAAAAGGATGTATACGAGATTTCTCATCTGAAAAGCGCAGAGGGAAAAAAATAAAATAAAAAAACGTTAAGCAAAGTAGAGCCAAACACGATAGTCGTGTTAAAAGAAAAGGGAAAAAGTAAAAAAGGGACCAGTGCATATTGAAAGACGATGCTATAGACTGGCGGGAGCAGCTGGGATGATGAAGTGATGTGCAAATTGATCTGTTGGCCCCAGGATGTCTGGCTGCGGAGCAACAATAGGACGCGCTTAATAATTTGCCACACTTGTGTGGCAAATTGTTTTCGAATGTTTGCAAATTGCGAGGTGTCGGTGTCGCTGTCGTCTCATTTGCTGGCGTACTATTTACCTTGCCAAACGGACAGTGAGAGCCAGCGCAGCTGTTAACATAACACATTAACATAGCAAATACCTTGAAAAGGAACATTTTAAATTATACACTACGTGGTACTTATGGTATTGTAAAAGCGTTTTAATGACGTAGTTTTCCCGTCGTGAATTTTTAGTTTTTAATTTGCTTTCTTTAATTTCTTAAAATGCGCACTGTGATAAGCCCTAAACTCCAAGAAAATGACTAGAAAGTGGTCCATGCGAGTGTGTGCAAATTACAAGGGTAACTAAAGTAACAGGGCACTTCTGTACCTACTTACCCCCTTTTCTACACCCACCTCCCTAACCCCCCCTCCAATCCTATCCTCCAAACCCTGTTATTAAGTTATTTTTTGTTTTTATAGTATAATCTTGCAAAGATTGACAAATAAATAGGTTGGCAACAGGTTGCTTTAAATAAAAAATAAATAAAAAAAGTAACAGGGCATTCTCGCGTATGTAAAAGGGGGTCTACCGTGCTTCCGAGTCATTCTCCACTTTTTTCTTTTTTTAAATTTTTTTAAATAAAAGGATAGGGAGGGATATACAGAGAAACTGTTTCTATGTAATGGGAATTGAACACCTGGAAACTGGAATATTTAACTAGTAGAGCCTAAGATGCATCATCGTGACGTAACAAGGTCACGCAGCTTTGAACAATTAATTTCCCTAGTTTCCCTGGAATCGGAGGCCCTTTTTTCCGTAACACTTATACCTTGGTGCTTAATTGAGGCTAAAGCTCCTATTTTTTATTATCCGTAACCGTAAAAGGCCTTTATTGTAACTTCCTTTTGCTTTCCGTGCTGATACTTCTTAGTTGGAAGTGTTGGTTTTGGATGTAATCGGCACCACCAAAGCCCCCCCCCCCCTTAACATCATGCTCTATTGCCGATAGGCTCTACGTGATGGAGCATCGATTTAGCTGTAATTTTAAGAAACTACACTCGAAACGCTGTTACTCTTGTTGCATTACAAACGAGCGCCACTTTTTACGCCAGTTTTCATTGTAGAACTTTTTATTTATTTTTTTAGCCTTTTATCGAGCCAAAAGGAAGTTAAGTACAGTTCTGTTTAGCGGGACTGGACTAAACTTGATTGATGTTCACCTTAAAAAAGGGGGTGGATTCTCTAGATTTATCTGGTTGGGAATTTTTTGTTGAGCTGCAAAAAGTGCGCTTCTCTTGAGGTAACTCGGAACATTTGTATCATGTTAGTGTCGCTTTTTTTCTGAGGTAAGGGTTAACTTCCGGAAAGACGCCGTGACAAAGCCGTTATTCATTTATGCAAATGGCCCAACGTGTTGTCTTGAAGCGATTTTCATTGGTCATTATGCAAATGGGTAATTAGCTTCCATGCATCTGTCTATTGAACCATTAGATGGGATCCTGAAGAGTAATGGCCTTCTCATTTCGTTTCCATTTCTTTCAGTGTCCTAATTTGAAGAAGTTAATTAGCACATCGTCGCCAATCATTCCAATTATTAGGTTTTGAGATGCATTTTGAAAGTTACCAAGCTTGAACGACAAAAGTTAACATGTACTCGAACGCAGCAGACCTGAGCTTATCCTGAACGGACAAAAAGGGGCCAGTACCACAGTATAATAAAAACGGGAAGTTTTCGAGTTCAGGCAGGTTTAAGGAAAATGCGTTAGGACATTAAAGGATCACATCTATTACGCCGCTTACATCATGGGAGTAATTGCTGTACTGCTCTGAGGTAAGAGAATGTAGAAACCGAGCGAAATGCGAAACTTTGGGCTGATTTGACAGTATTTACATTGCAATTTCCATGAGACGGCGCCTTTATGTGCGACGTAACTGTTTTGCTTCGGGTTGTTCCGAGAAACGGTGGCGTTTTTTTTATAAACTTGTAATTACGTAAATTAACGATAATTATTTCGCGGTTGCAGTTCGTCTAGACAATAAAGTTTTTTGGCTGAATGTTCTCGCATACTGCGCAGCTTATTACTGAAACTGTTAACTAGTTAATAACGAGGTTTTCGGTACCAACTAGCATTTTAAACTTAAATAGTCAAACTACCGATTGCTGATCAAAAGTATAGCTTGTTCTTCAACTTTCTTGTAATATATCATCTTACCAATATTTTTTTATTTTTTATCTTATTTTTTATTATTTTTTTTAAAGAAGAAATTGAGATTACTTTCAAGTACAATGCTTTGTTGAATAATAGTCCCAGTATTTCCCTGACAACTGTGATGTATTTCATTGCTATATTTTGTTAAGACTGTTTGTCACCCAGGTTACTCGAATAATGCCATAAAGTTAGCATAAATTTTTTTATATAAATTTTATATATACAGAGAGCTGTTTATACCGTTACCTTCCGATTGGATCGCCAAAAGACAAATTTCCCAACACCACTGTCTTGCGTACCTATTGATCCCACTATTTATCAGTTCCATCGGTGTGAAGCTCTTTGTACCGTACACGTGACAACAACTTGTGTCTATTTAGGAACATCCGAAGGTCATACAAGTGTTTCGACGCTCGCTGTCCTCGGAAAACAATCAAGTAATTATCGGAATTTCCTGTCGGGTATTCCAATTGCGAATCCCTAATTAATTCACGTCTGGGCTGCTCACTCCCCCCCCCTCTTATCCGTGGAATCACCACATAGATATGTTATAATCACCATATCCTTTGTACACGTTTGGTTGAAACAGGTCTATTTAAAGTCAACGTTGAGTCAACACAATTAAGAGCGTGAAAAGAAAGAAAGTCTGTTAGTATTTCCCCAACAAATAACCGTGACGCATCTAGCATTACAGTACTGAGGGTGTTTCATACGTACCCGGACGAAAATTCCAAAGGTACATTATCTACCTGTGTTCGAAGAATAGGCCTAGTTTGTACTAAAATTGTGTAGGTATAGTGTAGGTATAGGGCAAGCAGGCTATCATTAGCAGCCCTTCAGGAAAATCCCCTTTTTACGAGCAGTTAAATTACCGAAAATCCATCATGTCCTTTCATACCCTTTTCGCAAAGTACTGCACATCCGTTGCTATGCAATTTGCAACTTGTCAAGGGGGACTCGCAGTACATGCAATGTTGCTCCGTCCGCTAAACTTTCCGATGAATCAACTCTTTTTCGGAAAACGATTGCCAAATGGCACAAACTACACGTACACACTACACCTCAAGTACCGTACGTGATATAGAGTTTTTTTACGTAGCTGTTCTCTCGCATGTGCGAAACCAAAACGCCATGCAAACTTGTGCTGCATCAACGACCAAAATTTAACTCATAATAAATACGCTTTATTCGTACTCCATGACAGGAGTACTTAAACGCAAGGAGCAGCGGCTACAGCTGTTATAGTTTTTGCATCTCTCATTATCTGCTGAGCTACGCTGGTAATGGCCATCTCTCTCTCTCTCTCTTATCTCGGCAACCAGCTCTTAACCCGGTGTGCAATTTCGCGTAATATAGTTTATATGCTACTCGGCTTGGAAACCGTGTACCGTCTGTTATAGCGTGGATGCACTGTTGCCATCGGTTTATGTATGCCAGAGATCTCTGGGAACGGTTTTCATAACTTGGTCCGTCTCACACAAACATACATACGTACATAGATATACTGGTTTTGGCAAATTAGGGGCTTTAATTCTGCGATTAGGGAAATCCATAGTGTCCGGATACTCGACACAGCAAAGGGGACTCATTTTTGCAAAACAATTTGCTGCTACAACAAACTAAGGACAAACGAGAAACAAATTGTACCTTTCAGAATCAAATATCAAAACAAAAATAGATACTTTACCAGCAATTAGCTATCGATTTGTTTTTGTGCTTACGGAAGGCGTTTGCAAAACAATAACAAACATCAGCGCCATCTGCGAGTGCTTGCACCAATAAGGTAAGGTATACGGGAGCCTTAGAGAGTGAAATAGTACTTTTGCGTATAACCTTCCCCACTTTTGTATTATCTTTATAATTATTATTATTTCCTACTCCTTTTTAGTAAATGGCGTTCTTGTACCGTGAAAGTTAAGGACCAAGGGCACGACACGCTGTTTTCAATGAAATAACCTCTTTCTTTCCGCTGAAGCGTCCGTGGCGCCGGTGCAGCTAATGCTACTTGTAACTTATAACCCTCATTAGGACAAGCTTTCTCTCTCTGGCTCTTTTTTGTTTCGTAAGTCCGTAAATCATTAACTAGGTAGCGAACCGGAGTAACAAGAAACCGGTTCACGTGCCTTTTTTCTATTTTGTTCGATTTGCAAAGCCAACTGTAATGAGCTTCTATTTTTGGTTTCTTTTATCGTCGGTCATACACCGTACCTATGTTATATTGACAAACTATAAAAAGTTGCCCGGTTAAAGAATAGATAGATTATTTTCGGAATTTTTGCTCGTCTTCTTCGGGGTATTTTTTTTTTTACTCGGTGACACTGTCGCTGACAATCCGGTCCCTGTATCCTGTGGTCTTGCTCGAGTAAGTTGCTGCAACAACCAGTTATTAGATAAGTTGCGCTGATGGCATTCAATTGAATCCCAGGCAAATGGAAAAGAAGCGATGTTTGACTCCAACTTCTACTTTTTATGGTTTGTTGCTCTTACAAAAATAAAAAAAAATGAAGGTGCAACTTCATTTTCTGATATCCATCAGAAAGTTTCCGTACACCGTTTTATATAGCTGCTTCTCGGGGTAAGAATCGATTGTTGGCAAAAGGCGGGTCGTTTGGGACGGGACCGATAATGGCCAACATTTATCCTGCTATAGATTTTATATGGGAGCTAGCTGTAATTTGATTTCGGGGATCTAAAAGCGTGAAAAGACTCCTTTTTATTTCTTATTTTTTTCCCAACTTTTAACTATCTTCTATTTTTCATTTTTTCGCTCCGTGGAAGGGGAATTCTAGTTTCAGGGATAATTGAGCGCAATTACTGACCTTTGGCCTGGGCCAAAGTACAGATGCATATGGCTTGATAGTTATTCGTTATAGCTTATGGCGATGTAGTGTGTAGTAATAATGGGGCCCTAAAAACGAAAGAACAAAAAAGTCAAAAAGGAAGCCGAGTCCTCGGGTCTGTTTGGACGGGGAAAAGTAGCCAAACTACTCTTGGTAAGACGTATAAAAAAAAAATGTTATTTTCGAAAGGTTATACTTATACACCAAGATGAATAAGGGATCCGGATCTGACGTCATGGTGACGGTCATCCCCATCATTATGTTGCTTTTGTGGTCTCTTTCTTGCATGCCTTAACGAAGGATGAACTAACTTTGGGAACTCTTCCGGACACCAAAAAAAAAAAAAAAAAAATCCGACATGATAGGGGTTGGAACCTTATATTCGCATTATTTGGATAAAACTTGCGGTTCACTTTTTTGGGTGGGTTGGTTTGGGACCGTGAGTGATATAGTTGGATAGCCAAAAAGAAATCAATAGTTTTTCCTGTCATCCGTTCTTTTCCAGTTACTTTTCTCAAACCGGTTGTGCTCGATATGACGAAACGAGCGAAACGAAGCGAAAAAGAACCTAAAAGAATTAACTAAAAATAAAGAGCGAGTTGGTAAAAAGAAAAAAAAACACAAAAAAGGTTAATAAAAAAGAGTTTATTTTCTCGAACTCGTTGCCCCCAAGATGCGTAAGTAATGAGCAGGAATTAACACAAAACCGTGATGGGGTCCTTTATATCACAGTTGTAGCTGTATAGCCTTACGAGCTGGAAGATGTTGGGAGGTTTATAACATTAAATAGAAGGCGAGGGAAGGGAAAAAACGGTAACGTGTTTTTAACGTTTAGGACCTCAAGGTGATGATGCAGTTTAGGAGCCAGGAGAAAACGTGAAGCGCGTAAAAGAAAAGAAAAAAAAAACATCGTGTGGTTGCCCCACAGAGAAGGTCAATGTGCCACAAAAGAGCGATGCCAATCAGCAAAATGGATGGCTATAAAACGCCTGGTCAAGCACCGAGTCCCGAGTAAAAACTCTTTTCCTATAATTTTATATTTTCGCTTTATATATCTTACCAGATTTCTAAAATTACACGTTTCCCGCCGTTTTTCGACAGTAATTTTGGTGGGGGGATTCAAAGATCATATCTATTGATTCTCCCACATGACTAATAGTGTTTCCCAAGTATTGCTTCAACTCTGAAAGCACTTGTGAATGTAGGTTAAACTTTCCAGTTTTGCTGCAATTAGTTGGCTGTTTGTCACAGGAAAACCAAGCGACTCATTCTATTTGTAAACACTCGCAAGGAAGGAAAAGTATTCATGTTTGGGGCGGGTTGTACTTTTAGTGGCTGGTACACGTAACGGCATAATACATTGGAACTGTCTGGGAGTATAATACGTTGTAATCCGGTAAGGATAGAAAGTTTGTAGGGTTTTTGGTTGAGGCTCCGTTTGCACTCAGGTTCATGCAATAAGAGTCCCAAGCCCCTTAAAAGGGGATCTGGGAAAGTAAACCAGCTCATGAGAAAAGGTCATGGATTTTAGAATGACTTATTTCTTATTCAGCCATTTAGTCGGGAAACAACTGGAACTCGGGCTGGTCGAAAGGGAAGAAAAACATTGAGAGGAATTAAAAAGAATTAAAAAGAGAGAAATAATAGTTGCTTCGATGGTCCTTTACGGTTTTTCCCACCAAAAAAATCTATTTAAAAATTTGGAACACTTGAAAAGACTACAAAGAAGGACTGCCTTCAATGCTGGGAGGTTAATTTTATAGAGCGAATTGTTACTCGATTTTCCGGTGGGGTTTAGAACCCAGTCGAGGTTAGTTAGGTTCCTGGCAGCGACCCCACGAAGAACCTAACCGAGATGAGACCATTGTTGTGCCACGTTTTCTCGGCTCTGGTGGTGGTGTCGCCGCACCAAGGCTATTGTGCCAGTTCCTATTGTTGCTCACGCAAGATAAGTGTCAGCTCAATGCTTGACGACGTACGTAAAAGCTATGGTGTGGCTGTCAGGGCTGTCCGAAATGCTCAAGCCCCGTCACCCAATTACTTTCCCAAGGAGTCCTGACAGATCTTTTGAATTTGGTCAGAGCCATCTCCTTTTGTTACCAAGAGGTCCGTATCTGCGCTTGACTGAATATGTCACGTGTCGAGCTTAATAGATGTGCTAGGACTTGTAATAAGGGAATAATTATTATATTTATGGGCTCGTTAACTTGATGGTGTGTGTCGTTCTGTGCAGGAATCGTTTTGGGTATTGGAGTGGTCAATTCATCGAGGGGGTTACGGGACATCATTGGGTTTTGCCAGCCCAAAACCCCGTGAGCTTTGACGGCAAGAATCCATCCTTCATGGCCCTTTCCAACTCTACTTTATATATTACTGCAGAGGGAGGGAGGCAGAGCGATCCTTTTAGGTTTGCTGGCTCAGATTTTTAACGTCTTTCATTGACACCCCCTTTGGTCTTTGGGGTTTTGGCTCTTCTCATGAGTTATATATGGCAGCACTTTCAGTAATGGGAGGAATGACCCAACAGAAAGGCTTTGCGCCCAGGAGAAAGATAGAAGACGTTATTGTCTGGTTATTATTGAGTTTACTTTCGCGGGATAAATACTGCATGAATCCTCCATGTCAAGCAAACTTAAGCCCCTCCTAAAGGGTGTATGCTCCTGTATCTGTTTATTACTTTCTTACGCAAGACTTTTGCAAAACACAACACGTTCTCGGGATTTAGTGACATATGTGTGTAATGTATCCGGCTATCAAAAATGACACTAGTGTGTCAGTTTCGAACAATGAATTTTCTTTTCAGCTAATGTAGGGAAAGGAAGTATAAGTTTCAACAAGTTAATCGTTAATCGTTAACCTAAGTTAGTCAAGTACAAGTTAGTAGTTAACCTAAGTTAATCAAGTACAAGTTAATCGTTAACCTAACCTAAGCTAAACTAACCTTAGCTAGCCTTGTTCAATTCCAATCCAACTACCAATTTTCAACTCGACCAGTCTGTCATTCTTTTTCCGGAGAACGTTTTGCAACAACATGACACACGTGGTGTCATTTTGACCTCGGGTTTTTAAACCGGAGGACCTGTTGGCAAAACAGTAACAACCATCAGCGCCATCTGTGAAGGATTCGTATGATTAAGCTAAGGTATACGGGAGCCTTGTAAGGGGGATATAACTTTTAAAGTGCGTTGATGTTGATTCGGGTCAACAAATCGAATGTTTGAGCGTTTCGAGTCTGAAGCTCAAGGATTCTAGAATGTCACGTACCGTGCCCTGGCGGTAAACAAGCACGGAACCTAGAGGAATTAGCATAAAAGGAAATATAACGAGCATTGTTTGAGGTGTAAAAGCCCTCGTGCGTTTGTCAAAAGCCTGGTTTTCCATTTAGCACCGTGCTGTGTTCCACGTGTGGAACATGTAACGAGATCCGCACGTTTTAAAGACTACGACCACTATGTAGAGAGAATTCCTTGGCTTGGGTTCCTTATATTCTGCAGTTATTTCTTCTTTTATAAGCCGAAAAGTAGCTTGTATACGAGTCAAGTGGCTCATACGGGGGGAATTGGTATACCATTTGGCTTATTAAAGAGCTGGTACCGATGGGGTTCACTTTTGAAAGGAAGACCTTTCGCGTCCTGTTGCTAGCAGTAATAATGCGAGTTTCCTCACGTTGCAGCACGTCGTTTTCCAGAAAGATAACATGATAAAGGGAACAGGACAGAGGGCTTACAAGTACGGAATGTCGTTGTCGTGGCAACCGAGGCCGTGGAGTTCATGGGGGGAGTTTGCTTTATACGAGGAGATATGACTTGAGAAGGACGACAGATCTGGCAGAGAGGGAGCAAACGCAAGAGAGAGATGTTTCCATGGCAAACAATCCGCTTTGGGAAGTTGACGGGGAACAAAACCCAAACTAGCAAAAGACATTGGCATTGGAAGTGAAATTGGTTCTTAGAATGATTTCTGATGGAACCAAATTTCTTTTAATTAATTACTTTTTTTAAGACTTTTTTCTAAAAAAATAAAATACAAATATCTTGAATGGAGCAGGAAGTATTCGGGATTTTCCATCTGGTCCTTTTATTTACTATTTTATTTTCTCTCCTGTGCGACAGTCAGAACTGCGAACTACCACGTAAGGGAAGATCTAGGTGAAAAAGTTGTTTACAAACTTGTGCAATAGTTCTCGTGTCACATACACAAGAAAAAAATAATGGGAAATCTAACACGGCGCCAGTTGAGCTCGGAGAATTTGGCTATAATAGAGATGCGCATCTCTGGGAAAATGTAATATGAAGAGAAGAAAAAGCTTGCCGCAACACTACTACTACCCCAACCAAACGGGGGAATGTTCTTTCATGTTATACTATAGCATTATAGAGCAGCTCTCCTGGGTGGATGTTTTGGGCCGCTCTCTTTCTCTTTTCACCCCTTTCCTTATAGAAATTTATGCTAAATATCTATCCCAGAGAAATAACGTTTGAAATGGACGAGTTTTACATAACACTCACCTTGTCTTTTTACTCTTGACGAGTTTTTTCCCCTCTTTTCGGCGCTGATGCTGAGGTGGTATAAAGCTTTTCCTTAACTCGAGAGGAAATTGACTTTCCCGGAAACCATGTGATGCTGCTTGCTACTGGTTCTGTCCTGCATGTCTTCGATCCAGTGTCTTTCATCCAACGAGCCAGCCACTTGTGCTGCTCCTGTCTTTGATAGGAAATAAAAAAGGGAGCGCAGGCCTACACTCTATAGCATAGCCATAGCGAAAAAGACAGGTTTGGTGCGTATCCCTCCCTTTTTCCCGATTTCTCGTCTTCGTACCACTTGACGCATTTCTTTGAGGGAAAAGTTAGGCCTAGCTCCGGTACGCCTAGTCGAAAAATAGATCCTTTGATAACGCCTTGTTGAGTTGCGAGTTAAGGTTTCTTCTTTTTTTCGGCTCCACCTTTCAGCCCAAGCAATTTTGTCTTCGTCAAAGTTTCAAGTTCTTATTATATAGAACTAACCAGCATCTCGTGCCCAAGCAGTGTATAGGCAGAGCAGAGAGGCAAACTTCCTCACTTTGATAGCATCTCTGTATATAGATTGTGTATAACCCCAAGTTTATGCTTTCCACACTAAAGCCTACCTCGGCTTGTGTTTAATGGATAGCATTATAATAATATAGCAGAGCAAAAATTATATTTTTTTTTAAATATACAAACCTATAAAACCTAAAGGAATTTCTTTCACTAATCTTGAGGAATCGTCACGATTAACGAGTAAAAGGCTAAAATGTTGCCACTAAGCGTTATTCGCATCAAACTTAAGCAGTGGGTATTGTATTAGAAGGGAGAATCTCTCATGTACATGGGGGGAAGTACGTTTGAGGTAGATCAAACACAGGGATGATTGTTTCTTCTCGCCTAAAGGATTCCCGGTAGACTGGCGTAAGAAAATAGAAAAAAAGAAAAAAAAGTTTTCTGCGACCGCAAAAGTTGTAGGACAAGAGAAAGGCTGTGGTGGTGGCTTTTTGGTGTGTTGATGATGACGATGCTCGGTCGTGACCTCGGCTCATGATGGTGATCGGACCGCAGAGGCCATAAAGTCTCTTCTCGCTTTGCAGTAAACGTCCCCACATGAAGCTGGGTTGCATTGTTGGTCAGCTCCTGATGCATTTGTGCGTCCCTCTTCCTTCCCGATTTTTTTGTGTATGTGGCCTTGTCTGTGTATATAGAGTCCATACAACATGCGGGAGGGGTCTCGAGATAGAAGAGAAATTGCTAGTGCTATATATGTCGGTGCTAGTACGCTCTTTTCTTTATAGCTTCTTACGTCCCTTTTAGGAAGTCATGCAAGGGCTGCTTTGGTACGCTTAACTTGTTTGCAAAAGAAGACCAGTAAGCATGACTTTTTATATAGCCATTGCAGAAATCCCCCAAATAGCCCTTAAAAATACCCAAAGTCCAGCGACAGTCCGTGTTCGCAAAGGAAATCGCTGAGGCTCCTGCACTTTTATAGAGGCCTGTAAATCAACGAGTATGGCTGATCACAAGTATAACTTGTCGTATAGGACTTTTGGAGTTCGTATAGGAACAACTTTTGGCAGTGTCTACGCTACGGCGTTCATTGTCGATCATTAAGGAGGGAAGTTCGGCATTACTGCAGCGGTTCCATGCGCTTCCACCAAACGAGAGCTGCACTCGCTATGAAACTCGTATACTCGCATAGCCTCGTTCTGCTCCAGTGCTGTAGTGACGGAAATACGCTGGGACAAGCTTTTGCCATAACCATCGCTAATACTAGCCATCCTAGCAAGTTTCTATACCGACAAGATCATCAAACTCGATATTTATAATAATAAAAAAATCCCTTACTATCAAGCACCGTGTTTGGGCTGCCCTTTTCCTTTGCCAAATTGAGATTTTGACCAAATAAATCCTTTTTCTTTTACTTCTTTAGCAAATAAGGTCTTCAAGCCTTGGCTTGGGTTTACTCTACGGAGGATAAAATGCTCTTTGGGATGAAACATTGAAAGCTGGGTAGCTAAATTGTGATTCCACGGGCCCGGTAATGAAATTATAAATTATATATGTGTCGTGCTTGGCTCACTGGCTTAATTGGTCATATTAGGGTTTCTGTAATTGTCCCAAGTCCGTGTGTTTATGGCATTGGGTGTTGGCATTTCCAGGCTACGTGGGGCTCCAAGGAGACGAACCGCTCGAACAGCGAACAGCGTGAAATCTGTGATTGCTCCTTGCTGAGCTTATCTAGAAACTCCAGGAGAATGCATTGGTTAAAAGTTTGGAATGTAGAGGTCTTTATGTTAAAAATACAAAAATATCTCGAAGCTGACTTCAATTATGTTCCCGTGTATCTAATCCCTCTTTTACTCGCGGCATATTTTTTAGAAAGGCTTTTACTTTCTAGCCTTGTGTCGTGATTATTTTAATTTTATTTTTCTGGAGGGAGATGAGAGTTTTTATTTTGTTTTTCTGGGTGAAAATGAGAGTTATTTTATTTTATATTTACTTTTTAGCGTAGGAAGCAAAAGACTGTTGATTTGAGGCATAAGGCCTAGGGTGGTTTTCCTCAAAGATGTCTATGACTAGACCGTGTTGGATAGGGTATATTTATATATCCTTGAATTGGGGTTTGGGGATATTGGCTGGTGTGCTTACCTTCTTGTGAAACCCAGGGTCGAGTTTGATCAGCATTTTTTTTTTATTTTTTTTACAGTTTCTTGTAGGGGAAATAGAAAAAATAAAAAATTTCAAAAATAGAAAAGGGCTGCTTTAAATATACTGAGCTAGCGTGCTGTGCTGGCACCTAAAGCCTTCTTTTAAGGAGATAAAGATGCTAGTGCTGTTGGCTATAATACCACTGCTTGCAATGTTACAAAGGGAAAAACGAAAATCCAAAACGAAACAAAAAGGCAAGGTCGATTTAACAATCTCCCAAGAAGCGCGATTGTGTCTGACAAGGCCTTCCAATTATACCTCTGATTTTATATGCCTCTTTTGCTTGTGTGGCTTGACACCTAATGACACTTGGAAAAAAGAGAAAGAAAGAGGAGTATAAAGCCAACGTTTGTATCGAGGCTGAGTTACAAGGAAAGGGTTTTGGGGAGTGTTCTTAATAGCCAGGGATTGAGTTAAAGCCTTTTGAGCGTAAGCTACATTGAACATTATGCCCACTCGGTGTCGAGCTAAAAAAGGGAGAAAGTTTTTTAAGTAAGACAGGGAGAACGCATATTCGGCGTTGATTTATCTTTATTGAAGACTTCCTTTTGTACCTTGTGACCCTGCCATATATTAACGCAGGGAAGTCTTTTCGAGTCCTAGCGTGATTCGGGGAAACCCAAAGAGCCTTTATAAAGTGTGCGGGATGCTCCGGGTTTATCGCTGAAAATAAAAGGAAATAAAAAAACGTGTAACGCTTAAGAGCAATTATGGGGAAGGAGCAGCATACAAGAGAGGCCGCAGATGTCGACCGTGGCACCGCCAGCCGAGTTATTGACTCGCTTGGAAGCGAGTGCATTTCTTTCCCAGTTCAGTTCCAATAGTGCAGCATACACAGTCTTGTTCTTTTTAATACGTATATAGAAAAGGGGACAGCTAAGGCGAGATTCTGTATGGAAAAATAAGTCCTTTTGACTTATCGCGGCCATTGGACTGCAGTCGATTTAATATCACGCGATTATGCTAAGTTAACTTGATTTTATGGCCCCTTTTCCTGTTTTTTCCTTCTTAGGACTGTGTATAGTATAAGTAAGTTAAAGAAGTGTGGTATAAAGAAGTTAAAGGTTTGACAAGGTTAATTGCGTCGTATTTTGGAAATAGCCCTTAGTAAATCACCTATAAGCCTCTTTTCGGGCGCTGTACACTGTATATAACGTCCACTAGCTCCATGGCACTCCCGTATACTTTAGCTCGGGATAGGCGATTAACTTTGGTAATTTCAGAACAACTTTTCGTTAAAACCATGTCATTTCATGAAAAAATTCTTCGACAGCAAGCCTGAGCACACTAACAGCTAGCCAAATCAATCTACCTTTTTCCCAATTAATAACAAATTAGTAACATCCAAATGAAGTTTGCAACTACGTTGCCTATACATGTGTCCTTTGGTTTTGCACTAGCTGCTAATGAAATAAAACTTTTGCTCTAGATTGCTTTCAAATCTGGCCGTGACAAGCCGTTTTCGAGACCTTTTCTTCCGAACGTTCGATGCCTTGATGTGGGACATCGTGCTGCCACAGCAAACTGCGGTGACAAATTGTACTTTCTACAAGCAAAACAAACGTCGAAACTCTGACGGCAATTAGCTATCTATTTCTTACGTTCTTATGCAAGGCTTTCCAAAACAATAACAAACATCAGCGCCATCTGCGACTGTTTTGCAACAATTAGCTAAGGTATACGGGAGCCTTAAAGCGAAATTGAAAGAATGTTCGAAAAAGTAGCAAAACTTATAAAAAAATTCATTGTTAAACACAAAATGAACCAGTATAAAGAGCCAGCATAGTATTCATTATTGTACTAAGAGCTTTCGGGGCTAGTGCGAGTGGGGGAACGGCCGAAAAGGAAAAGAAACCATATAATACCCATACATAGAGCCCACACAGTTCACCCTGCACACGCACACGCTATAGGCTACTCAGCACCCAGAGTGAAACACTTCTCTTGTGTTGTACGCAAGCTTGGCGCTTGTTTATCCAAGGAAATTGTTTCGTCGCCTTAGCCGTATATAGATTGAGCCCGAACCCCCAGTTTCCATGACCAGCATCCATCAAGAGGTTTTATCAGACATCCCCAGAGAAAATGCCTTCTCGGATGACCCAAAACCAAGTTCTCTCATTGACGATTGTTGGCTCAACGGGAATGATTGTCACGTCACGCAAGACACCACCCCACCAACGTTTATAGATAGTCGCTAATAAAAGCTTGGGGACGCGAGAATTATATCCGCTCAAAGAAAAGGACGTCGTTTGTCCATTTGTTCCTGGACCAACAAACCCAAACAAAAAAAGAAAGAGAACACATTAGTGTCTTGTGCTCCGGGTACGGATAAAGGAACCTTGCTCAATATCTTGAGAGCGGGAGGGGTGTTGAGCTATACGATATAAGTTAATTCCTTGGCTGACAAGGATTATTCGTTACCAATCCAACTCCTCTCTGGACGGTTTGAAAAGCCTGGAAAGTGGAAGATTCCATATTTTTTTTAATACTTTTCTGTGTCTTTTGCTCTCTTTTCGGTTTTCTAAACCTAACGCTTATTGCTCTACTTCCAAAACCAATAAAGCTACCACCAAAGTACTGCAGCACTATACCCTTATATCTGCCGCTCAGGATGTTAGCCGGAACCTTATAAAAAACCCAACCGATTGAGACGAGACATTGGGGTTAGCCAACAGATTTTTTTTTTTTTTTTTTTTTTTACACGCTATCCCCTCTGCGTCTCTTTTATATACGTGGTGGTGCTTTTTGGTTTAGCAAAAGCTCCGATACAACACTACGTCTTGGTCTACGACTGAAAACGTAACCATTTGCTAGCTGTCCCTCATGGGACACAACCAAAACTCTGGGAAAGTGGAAAAAGAGTCGGAGATTTCTTTTTTCTCGCCAGCGAAAACACGATCGCTTTTTTCCTTTTGGGCTTTTCCCCCATTGACTTTTTCCCTATAGCGAACGAAGCTTTCTTGGCACGCGACTCGTTGGTCAGCGTGCGCCGCTTTGGGAAACTTACGAGGAGTTTGTTACAGGCAGTTGAAAAGCCGTAATTGCCCCTGCTTGTCGGAATGTTACTGACGTGCATACAGAACGTCAGGATTGTGTATATTTTCAAAGGGAGAGTAGTTAAAACTGGCCAAGCACAGGGATGGCCAACGTTGAATGGGTCATCATCATCTCCCTCCCGCCCCCCAACAAAATCTCTTTCTCACTTCGGAAGAAGGGGGGAGTAAAGGAAGATTTTTGGCCGGGTTCGAGGAAGTTAACAGGGAAATGTCCACAGGAGGCTGAACCAAGAAGACAAGGCCCATAAGTTTATTCCCCCTTAAAAAAAAAGAAAAAAAAAGGAGAGTCATCTATAGAGCAACGAGGTCACTTGGGTCATCGTGAATGCCAATGTCCGTCATGGTGCTTGCTTATCAACCCCCCTCTATTGCTTTTGCCCTCCTTTTCACTTGCTGTTAGGGGAGAAGCGTTATGCGTTCTTATACAGGCTTGTAAAAGGATACAGGAGATTTTTTCTATTTTTTTCTTCCCCTTCCTAGAGCCTCCTAGGCAGTGTGGAAAGTAAAGAAAACGAGCCAGAAATGTGTATGTGTCTGTGTGTGTGTCAAGGAAGAGAGAAAGGTGATGGTCCATGACGGAAGCGTTGGCGTGGACGGAAGCCTCTCGCGGACGAATGCTTCTCGGAATTCGGCTATGTACCCCCCCAAAAAAAAAAATATCAGGGGACAGTCGAGAGGCTTTGGAATCCCACGCCTTTTCAGATCAAACCAATTTTGTTAAGGTTAAAGAAAAAGAAACACAAAATTAGAGCTCATAGTCTTAGCCTCTTGTCTTGGGGGTGGGTTGGAAGATATAGATAACTATCCGAAACCACTTTTTTCTCATGCGCCAGTAAAAGGAGTAAAACCTGAGAGATTCCGTTTGGCCGACCATAAGGGTCAGAACGGGGCGAATGAAAAGTCAGTGAAGCGAAGACGAATGTCTGATTCACTGCTGAATCGCTTGCCAAAATGGCCAACATCAGTACGATCACCGGCGTTTTATGACCGTTTTCCGTTTTCCCTCACTAGAGCACGTGCGGTAGTAATATATAGCAGATTTGATTCCCCGAACTTGGTTCTTTTATGCGATATTTAGCGGAGGGGAAATCGAACAGAAAAACCTTTTTTTTGTGGGGAAAAAAGGAAAAATAAACCTGAAATTATCCTAGAAAGACGGAGAGTTTTTAAGCATTTTACTTCGCCCCGAAAAAAAAAAAAAAAAAAAAAAGAGTTTTGCTTTTCAAGGAAGATAAAATAAAAGAAAAAGTTTGCTGTGATTAAGGGCGAGAACACAACTTGTACCCTTTTTTCGTCGTTAATTTGGGAATTTGCTCCAGAACTCCAAGAGTGAGCAAACGAATTAGCAAGGGCGTCGCCAGTGATTACTTGCAGTAATCTCGTTGCTTTCTTTCGCTGTTCCTTTTGAAAAGGAAGCTTTAGAAAAGAACGCCAAACTAATTACAGAGCAAAAGACAGAATTTAAATATTTAAAAAGTTCGGTGAATTTCCCTTTTCGAGAGCACGCCAAAACACGCTGGATGAGGATTTAACACGCGCAGCTCGAAAAGAGAATTTAATCAACTGAAGATTAAACAATTGCATTTTTATTTCTTTTTATATTTTTAAAAATATATTTCGGACTTTATATATTTTTTATGCAATTTTCAAGAGAAAAAAAGTATTGGAAACTTTGGCCGAAACTAATTCGGAATTTTTTTTTAATAAAAATTTTTTTTTTTCTAGATATATATATATTTCGGAATTTATGTATATTTTTAATATATTTTTGTACGTATTTTAAATATATTATTCAAGAGAAAAAAGTGTTGGACCGTTTGGCCGAAACTAATTCGGATTTTTTTTAAGAAAAAAAATCTTTAAAGTTTTTTTTTAAGACATATATATATATATATATTTCGGAATTTATGTGTATTTTTATGTATTTTTGTACGTATTTTAAATATATTTTTAAATATATTATTCAAGAGAAAAAAGTGTTGGACCGTTTGGCCGAAGCTAATTCGGAAGCTTGTTGCTGCGGGGTCTAAAGAAATACGGGAGGGTGGACATTTCAATCTTCGAGCGGTAAAGATTCAAGATGTCCACACATTCTATGGGACGTGTCAGGCAGGAGATGGATGAGGTTGTCCTCGAACCAACAATGCTGATTTCTCTGAGGAAGAAGAACCTTTTTTTGCCAGGAGCAGTAAGTTGCAGTAATAACCTTTTCTCTCTCTTCCATTCCGGATGATTTTGCTACAACTGCTGACAACAACAGTTTTAGGGAAAAGGACTTGACCATGCACTATCCCAGGCATCTAAGTAGAAGAAGAAGATAAACAAACAAAAAAATGGATGGGGATTACTTAGGCTTGCTTACGCTTTTAGTTTGGCTGCAAGAAAACGGATTCCATTTGGGTTGTAGGGTACGCTATATGAATCGCCTGGTAGGAATTCGTCGATATAGAGGTCTTAAGAAGATTGATTGATGCCATCCGGTCAGTCCCTGCTCCCTGTACGTTAATGTACGTTCTGTGTAAAAAGAAAGGCTGAGATATAACTCTAATAGCAAACTGTCTTTAACTCTATACATTGTATGCTGCAGTATATGTATATGGTGTTGTATGTGTTGGAGGCTTATTGATTTTAAAAGGGACATGGTACGGGAAAGTCAGACAAGTGGTAACTAGGTTAGCAGCTGAGGTGAGTTTACTTTGTAGGGGACAGTTTGTAGACATACATAAGCATGGAATGAGGCGCAGTATACTGTCCCGACCAGCTTTTTGGTAATTAAGTTTAAGGAGTCGAGGGAGCATTGAGGACGCGGAAGTAAAGGGAAACTTTAAGGTTTAAAGGCACGGGGTTGTATGAAAACTTTGAGAAGGGGGTCGTATTAGCTAAGGAGAAGACGCCAACATAAATTCAACCTGGCGCACGTGCTTGCGGACAATTTTGGTAACGTGTGTGTGTGTGCGTATAAACAGATTTTGGGCATTTTAATTTGCGATCCGAGCCTAGTTGGAATTTCTTTTTAGAATTTGGGTCCCTCAAGCCAATTGAAATTTCCCACGTTCTTTGATAGATCGTATAATACGTTGTCAGTTTGAAAAGGGTCCCGAATTAAACATCTGGGATCATTTTCATCGGAAGTGAGGCTTTTCAATAGGGCAAGTTCCAAAGCGAGGGGTGAAACTCTTTTGATGTTATATAACGCCATTTAATTGCCTTCGTTTTTCAAAAGGGTCTGTCGTTACTCTACCTTAAACAAGAAAAAAATAAAAAAAAGAGAGAGGAAAAAAATTGAATTTTGGGGTTCCCAGCTGAGCTCAAAAAAGGCCAAAAACGGTACATTGCCTCTGCTTTTTTTAATGGAGTTCCTAATCATCACGAGGTTGGGCCAAAGTCATTAAGATCCGGGTTATATTCCTATTAATTGAAGCATAAAAACCATATAGTTAAACACACAAGAATACGTGCCTGGATCAGTTAAAGTACAAATATATACAACCTTTGATCTTGAAAGCAAAGGCTAAGGAGAAACCCTGAAAACCTCGGAAAAAACGAGCATAAAATGAATTTTTAATGAATTTATTTTGAAAGGAAATATTTGTGTTTCCGTCACAAGCGAACACGGCTTTCTTACGTCATAGACGTAACCATGGTACGTTACCCATGGTATACGAAAGCTTTATTTCCTGTTTTAGGCATTGAAGTAAACAGTCAGCTTCAGTCAAACTTAGCTACCAAGCGCCGTGAGCCAGGCCATAGCACCTCTGTGACGTCATGACCCAATAGCTCCTAAACGGCAAATTCTCACAAAGTTCAGACATAGTGAATTGTTTAGGTATAACTTAAAGTACAGCCGTACAAATCCCGAAGATAAGCGATACTTAGTGACTAATTCAATACTGTGTTTCTTATACTCAATCGTATCAAGGTATTTGCCAGAGTCAACAACGATGTGTTGCTTAACACCTTAAAAGGCTTAGGCTGTAGCTGAATTGAACGTGATGAGCGTGACAAAAGTCCTCTTTAAAGCAAGTCTTGTCCATCCTTCCGGTTTTTCTACCGGCCACGGATGTGAACAACGCGCTCTAAAACGTTGGGCTGCAACCATCCCTGACATGGCAGACCTTTGGCTTCCTTTTTTCCCAGTCCTCTACTCCTATTTTTCCCTCTGGGATGCTCGTCCACCGTATCCTCCCTGTCCTCTACAGTATCCACGTAGGCCTTCCTGCAACTCTGAAGAAAAAACCTGTTAGAATCAATAATAAGCCCAATTTATATTTACACATTAAAAATTGTCCAAGTTGACGCACAGATGGCGTAACTATTTCAACATCCTCCAGTCCTCCAGTTTCGGAACTCCGAGATAAAAATGACACTCGTGTGTATAATTGTTTCAAAACGTTCTCGGAAAACGAATGACAAACGGGTGTCAATCGAGTTCAAAAGTGGTAGTTGGATTGGAAATGCATTAGTTNACTCCGAGATAAAAATGACACTCGTGTGTATAATTGTTTCAAAACGTTCTCGGAAAACGAATGACAAACGGGTGTCAATCGAGTTCAAAAGTGGTAGTTGGATTGGAAATGCATTAGTTTAGGTTAGGTTAGGTTAGCTTAGGTAGGTTATTAAGTTAGGTTAGGTTAGATTAGGTTATATATCTTAACGATTCTCATCAATTTTCGTTGATGAGAGTCGTTAAAACTTGCACTTTCTAGTCTTTCTTTCACTCCACTAGCTGAAAAAGGAAAAATTCATTGTTGGCCACTGACACACTAGTGTCATGTTTGACTCAGGGATATATTACGTATGTATGTAACTAAATCCGGAGAACGTGTTGGAACGTCACAGATTGAAAACAAACATATGTAGCTCTATAAACTGAACTATCTAGGTAGAACAGAATTCCGCTGCGAAGAGAATCAAATTAAAAGAAAAATTCATAAGAGCCATGGGAATAGATACTTCATGAAATTCTTTTTACTTTTTTACGAGAGTTGTAACCTGTAGGCGGTAATTTATCACATCCTTTTCCGTGTTATGGCATTGTAAGAGATAAAGTGGCTCTTCCAGCGCTCTGCAGAGCTCATTTGCAAACCAAACATGTAAGAGCTTCAGTTTGTTCTTTACTTTCCACAAACCAGAAACCCACAGAAAGAACGAGAAAAAACACGAAAAAGAATTTGGCATTGACGTTCTTCTTTCCTCTTTGCCCCCCAAAATTAAAAAGAGTAGATGAAAAGAAATATGGAACTTAAGCCAATTAATCTTAGATGGCGCTGGTAAACTTTTTCTTCTGGGGGTTAATTTCCCCTCCTACTCCCCAGCTCTGATGGAATAGAATCGTAGTTTTTAAAAAAAGTTTTTAAGTCAACTTCGCGGCAGTTTTATTTCTATTTGTGGTATGGATTTTGGGGGGAGTTAGGTTTTTTGTCTTCTTTTCTGAAGTAGAATTGTGTTGCTGGGGAAAAAGGAAGTCCTCCAGAGTCAATATAAAAATCCTGGGTCCTTATCGACTAAACTCGCGGTTGCAATAGCTAGAAGTCCACGTCCAAGTTTTAAGATAGCTTTACATGGAACTCGGAGCTGTCCAAGTTTGCCGCTGCATTGCTAAAGTCTCTAATCTAATAGCTCTCCCTTGTTATATATTGCTGGATTACTTTTTTGGGTGCGGAACAACAAGTACTGCGATGTTTTCCCTCCAAAAATGGCGGGACAAACAAAAAAAAAATGAAGAAAAGAGATCGAGGTTTCCGATGTGATATTGCTCCTTGGATAATACCAGTTTCTTAGACATGTTTAATACGTCTAACATTCACGGCTTTAGGGTCGCCCTTCTGCATATAAACCACTTTAGATTTAGTTTCCCCCTTCCCAGACGAAAACGAACACATTGGGATTGCGACAACTTTTATAGATCCAAAGCAATCCCTAGGTGGCAAAAGACAGGAACTGAGTGGCAAGTAAAAAAAAAAAAAGGAGTTTTTGAATTTCCCTTTGGTTTCCCCCCCCCTCTCCAAAGGGTAACTGTATCCATATTTCCATCAGGCGTCACTCGGGATCCATTTCATGTTCGTTGTATCTGTCGTTAAGTCCGAGAGGCAGTATTAAAAATCTGGAAGTTAAGCAGGGAAAAGGCGTGTTTGGCTGTGCGTGTTGTGCAGTCATGTAATAGTGCGTATACTGGGAAGCAGATGAAATTCTTGTCGGGAATCTTTAAGCCTGAATGTAAGAAAAAGTAATAGCAAGACTCTAAGCCATGAGACGATAAGGAGCATTGTTGTAAACGGATGAAAGATCCTGAACCACTTTATAAAGGAACGCAGTGGCGCATTTCGGGAACTTAATGGCACATAGATAGCATTTACTATAATGCTCGTGTTCGTGGGGAGAACGATTTGGGGTTATGTTGTGCGCCCTAAAATATCCCCTCGTAAGTTATTCTGTACCCTAGATCAGCGTATGGTCTCTAAAAAGTGCCCATTTAACCAACGACCCGGAGTCGACCTCATAAAACTTCCGTCTTGCTCGAGATCGTTCCCCAACTTCGCTTCGCCTTATCTTCGCAACAGAAATGCAACCCGATTTTGCACCCTCAGTACTTGTTGTGCACACCAGAGATGAGCTTTCTTCAAACGCGAATCGAGTCCTTTATTCCCAGCAGCCATTCAAAAATCAAGATGAACCAATTTGCCTCATGATCCCGGCAGAACAAAATATGATTTTGCAATATATGTACTTTCAAAGCCATGTTTCTTACCCATCTTTTCTTACAGCGACGCAATAATGAATAATGGAGCGCAACCTATCGAATTTCGTTCGTAACCGGGTTTGTCCGGTTACTCCGGCTTGGCGTTCTCGCACGTCAGTAAACTCTACGTTCTAACTTTAAACTTCCTTCAGGCCACGGTGTTGCAAGTAATTGATCACCTTTTGTCAAAAGATGGCACTGATGTCATACCGTTTCTCAATGTTATTTCCTAAACTTTAAACAAGAAATTAAAAGGAACAGAAAGAGATAATTAAAAATTTATTTTTCTAATCTTATCCCAATAACGCAATCTACTTGTTGCTTTAGGTTTTGATAAACAATTTCTTTAAAATTTTCATAACTTTTTACATTAAAACTGGAACCATTTTTCGTGCATGAAACGAATGTAATAATACCAAGGCCAGAAAGCTGAAAACCTCTTGGGCGTTGCAAAAAAGGCCATATGGTTCTCCTCATTGTAAGTATTGTATCAACTCTGTGCGCTTGCAACCCTCCGTTTTATATAGGCCCGTGCAGGCCCTTTTTCTTGTTTCTCCCTCATTAAAAACGGGATTTACGACTCCAAATGAGCTGTTCGACTTTGGCGGGTTCCACCTAGTTGCACTGGTATATGTGTGTCTAATATCACGTATTAAAGTGTCGAAACTTTTGTGCGCTATTATTATTTGACCTCGACTGTTTTTTGTCTCTTGGCTGGCTGACGGATTCTTGGGGCTTGCTTCGGCCAAATGAAAGGGGGGGGGGACCCTTTTGGGGCCGCTAAAAGTTTGGGTGTCAAGAACTTAAACCCACCGGCACTTGTAAAGCCCGCATTGGTTATGGCACTTCTATCTCTATTTTATATATATATTTTAGAAGGAAATTGTATGTCACAGCGTTGTCTGGAGCACATGGTATTGTATTCCAAACCTAATGTGTCGTGCCGTGTCGTGCAGTGTGGTGCCTAGCACTAGTCTAACAGGCCCTGGCTTGTCTAGCAAATCAATTCCTTGAGCTTCATTTAGGCCTCCGTATGGGGTCCAAAAATTATCCTTTTTTCCCCTTTTATATTTCTCATGCGTCTCCTACAGTGTCGTCTAAATGTGACGTTCTAACCACTGGGGAAGAGGCTCGAAAGTTGTTCAACAGACAGCACAACAGTTACTAACAGTTAAATTCGCCTTAAGCTCCTCGATGTCGTACTTGGGCCTAGTGAAACCCAAGGCTAATGTAACACAAGAAAGGGAGGGAAATTACTGGCGTTTCTGCCAGGCCCTTAAAGCAAGCCTTTAAGTGTCGAGCACGTATTATTATTATTATTTTTTATTAGGAGGGGGGTTAGTACACTTAAGTATTTTTTATGATTGTTTACAGTAATAGAAAAGCTTTGAGGGTTTCTGCTTTTAGACCTTCCCATTTATGCCAGCTGCTGGTCAAAGGGAACTTGGTAATAGATTTATTGATCAGATTCTGAGCAAGGAAGTTCGTTATATTTCTTCCTTTTTTTCAACGCTTGGAGAGACGAACGCAGGAAAGCCACGCCAGCAAAAACGGAGCTTTTTTTCGCTTCTGTATTAAATTAGTTTCCTGATTTAGACAGGATGGCTAAATACACTCGGCAGTTGCTATAGGCAGCAGTTCCAGTTCCAAGAGTACGTACTGTACAACCGCTGGGTTTACTGCATACAGTACTTTCCTCGTAAGATGTGGTTGTTGAATAGTACAGGCGGATACAGGCAGCTTGCAGAAGCCAACTGCCATGCCAGTATAGAAAGGGGGTTAGGATCGAGGGGGTTGAGTAACATGTTGGTTAGGTTTCATATTAATGCATGCGTGAAAGGGTACAATAGAGGGCATAAGTAGGGTGAGATGTACACGTGCTGGATTATAGTGTGTATGTTACAGAGAGAATGAACATACGTTTGGTTGCGCTCGGGTTTTTCGAGTTCAGAGGGTTACTTAGAATAGGCAATCGCGTTGGCGAGTTTGGGAGTAAAAAGCAAGCAGATCAGTGTGGGGAAACGTTCGAAAAAGGGCGGAAAAGACGCAAAAGGTTCCGGGTACTAACCCCTCAATCCAGGGGGTGGCGATTGCAACGGCCACACGAACCGAGTACAACAGCTCCATAGGCTTTTCCTTCGGCACCCTTGCTGCATATATCGACCCTTTTACCTTTGGGGTCTATACTCGTCCCTGGCACACACATATAACACATCAATACGGCGAACCCCTCCCTTTCTACAGACATTGTTAAGGGTAAGGGGGGGGGG
>JAGJRP010002112.1:0-10001 GCA_022832235.1 Lepidurus couesii | reverse complement strand
TTAAGGGGTTGATGGGGGGAGCAGTTTTGGGTAGTTGCGCTAAGTCCTTGTCAATGAATGCCAAAAGGTCTTTACGATCCCATTTGGTTTGGCGCTTAGACTTGTCTTGTTGTTGCAAAATTAAGGTGGATTCCATATCTGGGCTTGAGCGAGTTTCTTTTTTGGCAACAGTGCTAGAGGTGAATGGAGATTTTTGAGCAGCTTTTGTGCGGCGTTTCAAGATTGTGTTCCAGGATGGGGAAGTAGGGGTATTGTCAGGCTTAGAGAGATCTATACTCTCCAGCTCAGCAATATCAGCGCGAAAGCTGTTCATCTCATCTCGAGTGAACGTTGGCTTGGATTTAATTTGAGACGTAGCTGGCATGGATGTTGTTAGTTCAGAAATTTGGGTTCTGAGACTTCTTATTTCTGCGATTAGCAAAGGGACGAGGGTCGTAAGTGGGACAAGGACTGCCACCAACGCTGGAAGTGTTATCCTCCTTAGCCAGTATCTTGAAGCTCTCGTTTAGTTGAACCAGGCTTCCTTCGTTGTCAGGGATTCCACATCAACAAAGGATTCATCCGTGAATGTTTTCTTGATGAGGGGTTCTGATGGCGATAATTGTCGTTTTGAGGAGTGGGCTAGGGGAGATGAGTTTGGCGTCCTGGCTATAGTCTGCATTCTTTGCAATTCTTGGCTGCACGTTGATCTTTGATGAAGAGCTTTTTACATGTTGCACATTCGGTTTTCTTTTGGCTTTCAGAATGTAGGCTATCAGATTCAAAATCCATGGGATCTAGGCTTGATTTCAATTTGGTTTGGTTAGGTGGTAGGTTGCTTCCGGCACTGACGCCGGTTGCTCCGCCATTGTTTATGGGCTTAGCCCGGGCGCTGTAGGGCGGTGAAAAGATTTCTTACTTTTTATGGTTTTGGTATTATGGACCGGAGTAATTTTGTTCAGAATTTGAACCAGGGAGGGAAAGGGTGGGCTGGGAATGGTTTTTGGGGTGAATAGGTTAAAAGCAAAGTTAAAAATTTTAAAATTGGATGGAGATCACAAAATTCACTTCTGACACTGGCGGAAGCGAACCGCGAACCTCCCCTAGATTTATACCTCGCACGCATTGTGCCAAAATTTGGTTTCATTACAATGCACACAGACTTAGATTTTTCAAATCAAAGTTTGCCATGCTATAGCGCCATAAGAGGTTGGACGTGGCCTTAACTCCAAAAAATAAAAGATTTTTTAAACACTATTTTTGTCAGACAACTTTGAAATATACCACCGACCCCAAACAAATTTGTATGAAATAAAACCTGTCACACAAATCAACCACAAAGGTATACAATACGCCAGGTATTTGTTTTATAAATTTCAGTCAACTAACTCTTTCTTGCACTTACCAAAATAAGTCGACTTTCTAGTCAACTTCTCGGAGTCTTTTGCTATTTCCTTGGCTCACATCAATAGTATACACGAATAACTTGTGCTTATATGCTTGTGATGCTTATATGCTTGTCTTCAAATCATGCATACTTACCTCTTACAGGATACAGGGCGAGCGAACCGGAAACCAGTTGCAGCCAACATGTAATAATTGTTTTATATTTGTTTGACAAGTTTTGATTTTATTTTATCCTAAGGTATGTTCAATTTCTACCTTATGGTTTCTTTCTGGTTTGCTGCTGTATAAAGTCTATACATTCTTCATATTCCGTGACTGGATGCCCAAACGTATAACATATACTTTTAGGTTGATAATGGTATCGTCGAGAAGCTTTCCGCACAAGTGCCAAATGAAGAGATTGCAGCAGTGAACATGGACCAGGTTGTTGATTCGGACCACGGCCAGGATGTTGATTCGGACCAGGACCAGCGGGATTCGAACCAGGAATCAGACCAGGATGTTGATTCGGACCAGGACAAGCAGGATTCGAACCAGGAATCGGACCAGGACCAAGAAGACCAATGGGACCAGGAAGCGTTTGAAGGAAGCGAAGACGAAGATGATGAAAACCAGTCCCAACGTCTAATCGCAGGAACGGACATTTCGCAAACGGAATCAGATTTCATGGTGCTGGCCTTTGCATTGCGGTTTACTGCAACCGATGCTCAGTTGGCCGCATTGCTAAGTATTGTTTCAGTCCACTCGAAATCGATTCCTCTAAGAAGCGTGTATAAATTCAAGGAAACTTATTCTTCTGTGTTCGAAAATAATGTGAAGAAGATAGCCCTTTGTCCGAACCCAAAGTGTGGCTACATTTTTAAGGCAAGATCGGACCCAAATGGGCAACCATTCTGCAGCACTTGTGCGGTCACGTACCGACAACCGTGGAAATGGATAACGGACCCGCTTTATTTGAAGCACCTATTTTACCACAGTTGACGAAGCTACTGGCAAACGCAGAACTACAGACCCGGGAGCCAAGTCGTGATTTTATTAGTGGCATTTTTGATGGTGGTGCCTATAAATCTTTTCAGACGAGGACCCCTAACTTTGATTCAACGAAGGACGTCACTTTACAGATCAATACGGACGGCGCGTCATTTTTCAAGTCATCAAAATTTTCAGTTTGCCCAGTTTTTGCAAGCGTTAACGAATTGCCTGCATGTGACCATTATACTAATACGATGATGGTTGCTTTATGGGCTGGGAATGGTAAGCCGAACATGAAAGCCTTATTGGAACCATTAGCAAACGAGCTGGAAACCAATCAAGAAGACCCTAAACTTTGCGAGGGCAGAAAGGTGTACGCCACAGTCAACATTGTAGCCGATGCTCCAGCGAGGGCTCTTATCCGCAACTGCAAGCAATTCAACGGTCAGTATGGATGTGATTTTTGCTATCATCCTGGCGTCAGGGATTCTGGACGACGCGTATTTATCCCGTGAACCCTAAGATCGTTCATCGCAAGCGTACTGCAGCCAAACATAATGATGATTGCGAAGCAGCCCTAGCAACAGGTAAAGCTGTGAAAGGCGTCAAGGGATCGAGTGTCCTTTACCTTTATGAAGGCCATGCATGGTGTTGCGCTTGGTGTAATGAAGCAATGGCTTACACTTCTGACGAAGACGGAGAACAACGCCAAATCGTTTTACCTTCGTCCTACGCAAATAGGAGCAATTAACAAGATTATTGCAGCCATCAAACCTCCTTCGGAAATCACTCGCGCTCCTCGAGCCTTGGGCGATTTAGCCTACACTTTGGTAATAAGGGTTCGTCAACTTCTCGCGCAGTACGTTAGCGACTTCCAGTGTCTGTACGGACAGAGGAACATGAGCTACAACGTCCATGGTTTGCTTCATCTGGCAGACTCTGTGAACAATTGGGGACCCTTGTGACAGTACTCAGCCTTCACGTATGAGTCCTGGAATGGAGCATTAAGCAAGTTGTTCAACGGAACGAAAGGTGTTGGGAACCAAATTTGCAAGAATTACCTTGGCTTGAAAACCATTCGGGACATGAGAATTTCTCCTCAGTGTGCTGCTTTCACGGAAGGATTATTTGGCCATCGTTTGACGGGCAAGATCTCACGTTCCGGACCAATGATCTGCTTCGGAAACCCGAAACCTGCAATGCTTACCGAATGTGACCGAGCTGTTTTAATGAAGGTTCTACTTTCGGAATTACCGGCTGAAGGTAATTCAGTACTTTCAGTACCTTCAGTACTGAAGGTACAGTACTTTTCCCGATTCACGGCGTACAGTACACTGGACTGTGAAGAAAGCCGACGGATTGCACAGAAAAGACGACAGTCGGGTGCTTCTCGAAAGCGGTGAATGTTACCAAATAGAGAAATGCATCAAGGTGATCTACAAGGATGACGGTACAGTCTTTGTGCCCGAAGGATATTTCGTGTTGGGACGGAAATGTACTTTAACCCAATACAAATATAAAGTTCCAAGGACCACCAGCGACACGACGATGCAATTCCTCTGGGTGGCGAAACTTACTGAAAAGGCTCGAAAATGTCATGTGGGAGTGTCCGGTGTTAGCTACATAACACATTTGCCTAACCCCGTAGAGAGGGACTAGTTTATGCATTCACCTGTTTGAAATTTTTCTGTTGGCAATTTTTATCATTTCCTGTCAATTGACAGGAAATTATAAAAATTTCCTGTCTACTTGATAGTTAAAAATAGAGTTGAATCATTTTAGGTAGCGAAATGTCTGGTGTGAATTATTTGGTACATTTAACTAATCTAAAGGAGAAGAACTATTGTGATAAGAATTGTGCGAATTCAGAAAAGTAATTTGGAAGCCATTTGAATGGGTTTATCTTAACAAACAAATTTACAAGATGGGAGGAATTACAAAATTCATGGTATTCATGGTATAACATATAAAAAAAAACCCATTGATTTGCCTGGTTCAACCAGGTAATCAAGACTTGCACTAATTGCCCTAAAATCTCTTCAACTAGCTGATTTAACAGAAATACCCAAATGGCTGGTTTCTCTTCCATTCCTCGGTGGTTCCTTTATGGTTTTAACCTTGTTTGCTGAACGCGGAGATGAGAGATTATGCATGAAAATCTCCACACATGGCGACCGTTTCTGAGGGAGGAGGGCACAATGTCAAGTAGAGCAAGAAATGCCCATGTGTTGTCTCTTGTCTGGTGGTGAGACAAGGCTTAGATTGGCATGTGTGTGTGTGCGTGTAAAAGGACTACGAAGTACTTGTACCCCTTTCACTTTTCCCTATTGTCCTATTGGAAAATCTAACCCACGAGCTTCAACATGACACACGCATATGCCCAAGTAATTTTATTCCCTAGAAAATTATCAATACGTGACCCTACTGTACTCTACCCACCAGTACTGCACTACATGGTACATTAAATATCTAAAAATTCAAAATATTGCCAGAATTTCTTACAGAATTACAAAGTAATTCCCTCATAATTCAACGTTAAAATCCGCCTAGTACTCCAATTTTTAGATTTTTCAAACTTGTCTAATTAATTTTCCTAATTTTTCCTGCTTTTTGACTTGCTATAAATAATTCAAATGCATTTGAAAAGATTTTTAACAATGCTGAGTAATAAAAAAGCTTCCCCATTTTTTATGATAAAGTGTTGTAAGGGTTTTATTTTATATATACCCTTACACTCATTGTTGTCAAAAACGTAGGGTTATATTAAAACGTTTACTCAGCTATTTACTCAGATATTTATTCAAACGTTTACTCAGCTACTACAATCCAGTATAATCTCAGTCTACTATAATCTACTATAATCTCAGCTAATATAATCCAGTAAGGTATAATCCAGGTACTGTAAGGGGCATAATTAGTAAACTTATAAACTTAATAACAATACAAATAAGAATTAGTTAAGGAACTAACATTTACCATACGCTAAACTCGTCTAACCATAATGCTAGACACATGTTAACTAACATAAAAAGGGACAACGTACGGACATCTTTCGTGCCGAGACCAGAGATCTCGTGAATGTCCGCACGTAGCCCAGAATAGCCTTTTTGCTGTATCAGCATCCCAAAACTCCCACTTGTAACCCCAGCCCCAGCCTATAGATCCAACTCTCGAACGATACCCGGATGCAACAGTAAGCAGAGAGGCCGTACTACGCATTAGAAAGTAAGCCGATTTTAGGAATACAGCCCCACCATGCCCATACAAGGACACATCAAGCGTGAACGAGTTATCAAGTGAGGCCCTGTTGCGACCCAAGTAGAGCCTCTACCCTAGTTCGAACTCGGGTAACCCGAGTTCGAACTTGCTGGGTAGCCCAAGTTCAGTATTGTGTAGAGAGAGCACTTTTTCATCGCATTTTCAGAAGAAAAAGAAACCAGTTAATTAATTTCATCAACAATTTTATTATTCTATCAAATGTATCGATTTTATTTAATGCGCCAATACAAAAAGGAGACTGATCAACGCGGTCTCCTTTTCTTAACAACAACAAAAAAGTTTATTAACACTTTATTCACTATTTTAACTGCATGAACAACACATGAAACGCAACGGTGTAATCACTAAGAAAGGGTTACATTCACAAGTACAAACTTGAATAGAAAGTAGGAGATTTGACACAACGAAGGCTTAATTGTTATAATACTATGTTTTGATGTCGAATGAGAAGTTAAGTTATCGTATCGCCAGCATTCTTCGATTTCTATAAAATATATAAATACAAAATAGATTTAAAATAAATCTGTGTCTAAGTAACTTCACATAAGTTTACTCAATCTTTTCTGTTAAAAGAGATACCATTTGTTTATATTCTTGTTCACGTGTTGAATAAAGAATAACAATTTCAATAAGCTTTAAACTGGAGAGAGAACAAAACTAACCGCGACTCCAACGGATCATGTTTGCAAGTAGATACAGTCACACTTAAAGCTACACCCTTCTTTTGGAAAATGCCACGCCTCTGCAAAATGTATCACGTCAAATATAAGACTTCTACTTTGCAGCATCGAACTTGGGCAGATGCCTCGCGTCCTAAGTTCAGTGTCTACCCAAGTCCGAACTTGGGTTCCCCGAGCTCGAACTCGGGCAGATATCAAACTTGGGTCGCAACAGCCCTAAAGGATGATGCGATCGAGGCACACCCAGATTCCTACATCTGAACGGCCTATAAATAGCGGCCTAACGAGCATCAATAGTCCCAGTCTGCTCCGATTCTTACAGCCTACTTTAGGTTTCGTCCTCAACCAGTGAGAATCCTCAACTTCCCCGTCCAAACCCCCGTGACCTAGAAGCCAGCCGCCCGAGCCCAAAGCCAGCCAGCCGCCCGAGCCCGAAGCCAGCCACAGCTCCTCGAAGCCAGCCGCCCCTCGAAGCCCAAGTCGCAGACCGCGATCTCCGTCCAAACGTCATCCTCAATCCCTTCCCTTTGTAAGTTTGTACCCGTCCCAGCCGATACTTGAACTTAAATACACAAGTTTAATCTAACTATCACGCTACCGAGAAACCTTATCTCTTCACGAGCGACTCCCCGAAGCCGCATCTCGTGATTACAGTTTGAGTTTGAGCTATAAACCAGTGAACCTTCACCCAACTGTTCACCCCATCCTGTACCGGTTCAGCTATAAATACAACTTATTATATCACATCTAAATTGACTATTACAATTCCGTTAACAAGTCTTCATCGAGAACTAATATTCGATTTCAGTCATAATCCAACAGTAGACTTAGCAATCCCTCTTATCTGCGTAGCTTACAGATGAACGTTGTTTGCCGGCAAACTAAAGTGCTAATGAAGTCCATTTAGAAAATTAACACTTTCGATCCTTCAGCATCAGCAGTACCAATACAGGCTCCCAACCAGCAGGAATATAGGGTTGGTGTACCGTAAGTAGAAAAACGAACCAGTTTTTTGTCATTGTATGTTGTCATTATGGCTTGACCTGTCATAATGACGTGACTCTAAAAAAGTATTTCAAACCTTATTTGTAATGTTTTGATTTATGCAATGTTTTGATTTAATGTTTTTAATGTTTATTTGACAGTTTTGATTTTTTATCCTGTGTCTTGATTTTATCCTGATTTTTTATCCTGTATACGTATACGATCTTTTGTAATAGAAATACTTATACGATACGAATAATTATACGAATCATAATACGATACGATACGATTTTGTAATAGAATAATTATACCAAATAATCTTTTGTAATAGAAAAATAGAAAGTTTAACCTATATATATGGTACAGTACTTCATTTTAATTAGAGAAACCACAGTACAGTAAGGTTAATTAAGGTTATGGTCAGACTGTTGATCACGAGGCTGTTGAGCCTGAGGCAGTTGAGCCTGAGGCAGTTGAGCTTGAGGCAGTTGAGCCTGAGGCAGTTGAGCCTGAGGCTGTTGAGCATGAGGCTGCTGCTGACGCTGCTTCTGACGCTGCTGCTGAGGCTTCTGACACTTCTGACACTGCCGGTAGCCAGTAGCCGACAGACGGGAAGGCGACATAGGGCCGACTCGACTATAGGACTACGGAGCCCCCGACAAAAGGCCTACGAGCCCCGACAAAAGGCCTACGAACCCCGACAATAGGCCTACGGTTCTAGAATCCTTCAAGGGACCTATGGAATGAAAAAGTCTCCGCTTATTGGTTAGGTTAGGTTAGGTTAGGCTAGGTTAGGTTAGGTTTGGCTAGGCTAGGTTAGGTTAGGTTTGGCTAGGTTAGGTTAGGTTAGGTTTGGCTAGGTTAGGTTAGGTTAGGTTAGGTTAACCAATGACCAGAGTGCGTAACCAATAAACGGAGACTTTTTCATTCCATTGGTCCCTTGAAGGATTCTAGAACCCAGGCCTATTGTCGGGGCTCGTAGGCCTATTGTCGGGGCTCGTAGGCCTATTGTAGGGGCTCGTAGGCCTTTTGTCGGGGCTCGTAGGCCTTTTGTCGGGGGCTCCGTAGTCCTATAAGAAAGAGTTCTTACGCAAAAAGCCCAGCTCGAAAACTCTCCAAGGCTGCTTCGAAAGCGGATGGTTTATTCTTGGCTCTGTAGAGTAAAAACGAAACATTAAAAACAAAAATAAAAACTACATTTTATTATTACTTTTTAAAAAGTTTATAAAAAGAGTTCTTACGCAAAAAAGCCAGATCTGAAGTTTTCCAAGGCTTCATGCCATGTGGTCTGTTCCTCATGAGGTTGGGAATCATTCCGAGGCTGAGGTTGGGTATAATTCCGAGGCGGCGGAGGTTCGTAATAATGGCGAGCCGGTGGAGGTTTGTAACAGAGGTGCGCCAAAGAGGACCCAAGAGGAGTTCCCCCCCCCAACCCATACAAATTCCCCCCCTAAATTTTCGAGGGGGGGATTCCCTTCAATCCCCCCCACAGAACATGGCCAAGAGGAGTTACTCCTCACGAACCTCCCCCCCATCAGCACCACTGGTTCGTAATAATGGAAATGGTCAATTTTCTAAAAATATGAAGTGTGTGAAATAATTAGCTAAGCAAATGTAAGAAATCTAACATATTCACAGGCTTTTGTTTGGCGATTTCTTCGCTCCCTTACGTATAATAAAAAAATTGTTTCAAGGAAAAGAGAATCCCTTTGGCTGCGTCTTCTTACCGCTTTCATTTATATTCGCTTTTCCAATTCGAGGTAATATCCGTGCTTAAAGTCAAGCGAGTTCGAGGTTTATCTCACAAAAAAAACGCTATTAAAAACGTCAAGTAAAATGCTAGAGGCGAAGTCGCATTGCATTCCGTTACAGCAATCAAATCACTTCGAATTGGATATGCTATGGGGAGAAATATCCAAACCGAGTTCAGGAGTCAGCCGAGTCGCATTGGTAGATACAGGCCCGTACCCAGGATTTTGGTTCGGGGGGGGGNTGTGGTCTGTTCCTCATGAGGTTGGGAATCATTCCGAGGCTGAGGTTGGGTATAATTCCGAGGCGGCGGAGGTTCGTAATAATGGCGAGCCGGTGGAGGTTCGTAACAGAGGTGCGCCAAAGAGGACCCAAGAGGAGTTCCCCCCCAACCCATACAAATTCCCCCCCTAAATTTTCGAGGGGGGATTCCCTTCAATCCCCCCCACAGAACATGTCCAAGAGGAGTTACTCCTCACGAACCTCCCCCCCATCAGCACCACTGGTTCGTAATAATGGAAATGGTCAATTTTCTAAAAATATTAAGTGTGTGAAATAATTAGCTAAGCAAATGTAAGAAATCTAACATATTCACAGGCTTTTGTTTGGCGATTTCTTCGCTCCCTTACGTATAATAAAAAAATTGTTTCAAGGAAAAGAGAATCCCTTTGGCTGCGTCTTCTTACCGCTTTCATTTATATTCGCTTTTCCAATTCGAGGTAATATCCGTGCTTAAAGTCAAGCGAGTTCGAGGTTTATCTCACAAAAAAAACGCTATTAAAAACGTCAAGTAAAATGCTAGAGGCGAAGTCGCATTGCATTCCGTTACAGCAATCAAATCACTTCGAATTGGATATGCTATGGGGAGAAATATCCAAACCGAGTTCAGGAGTCAGCCGAGTCGCATTGGTAGATACAGGCCCGTACCCAGGATTTTGGTTCGGGGGGGGG